>PVIC010011095.1:17330-42144 GCA_004025085.1 Thryonomys swinderianus
CAGGCTGGCCCTGAGCTCACTATGGTGCCCAGGCAAGCCGCCGCGAACTCAGCAATCCTCCTGTCTCTGCCTCCCGAGTGCTGGGATTACAGGCGTGAGCCACCACGCCCAGCATTATATGTGGTAACCGGGGATCGAACTCAGGTCCTTGTGCTTGCAAGGCAGGCGCCGGAACCACTGAGCTAACCCTCCGGCCCTATAATGATCTTTTAAATGCAAACTATACCACCAGCAGCCTCTGAAATAAATGTCTTAGCTCAGGGCTTCTGGAGTAAGACGTCCTTCGCATTTCTCAAACCCTCTCCCAGAAGGTTACAATGTCCTGAATGCCTAAGACTTTGCTAACTAAATTTTGTCTTTGTAGTATAAATACAAAGAAGCGTATGAGAAGTCAAAGGGAAAACATGTGGGCTTCAGAAGCCTCCAGGATGATCCCAAGCTGGTCCATTACATGAATGTGGCAAAGCTGCAATCTGATCGTGAATACAAGAAGAACTATGAGAACACCAAAACCAGCTATCATACCCCTGGGGACATGGTTAGCATTACAGCTGCAAAGATGGCCCAAGATGTGGCCACCAACGTCAACTACAAACAGCCGATTCATCACTACACGTACCTACCTGATGCCATGAGTCTTGAGCACACAAGGAATGCGAATCAAATTCAGAGCGATGTAAGTGGTATGAGAGACTCAGAAATGTTGGTATGATCATCTCTCTATTTCATTAGGCTTTGGAATGCAGTAAGATATTCAAAAATGGCACTCTAGAGTCAGCAATACCTGTTGAAAAACTACCAAAGGCTGGGTAGACAACTATGGTTTTTTTCTGGTTTTATGTACTTAGAATCATTGACAACCTTATTACATGGATGAAAGATAAAACTTTTCTATTAACTGTGAGAAGCTGCCTTGCTTCTCACCATAGATTCTCCCATGGTTCTGTTTAAACAGTATTACTTATACAACACAAAATAGAGAACTCTTTTCTTTTAATTGAATTCTTTATTGGTACATTTTATATACAGCTCACAATCACACACAACATTGGGGAATTTGTACCAATATGTGACGCAGGTCAATTCAAAGTAGAGAATTCTTAAAGCTTGAGGAATTCAAGAAAATTTTTTTTCTTCAAGGTCACTGTGTTATCCAGGTACAACCATGCAGTGAGTCATTTAAAACAAACTGGAAGGCTTGGTTCTTGCAGCATGATTCATGGAGAGCTGAATGGGGAGGTGTTTAACATTCAGGGCATTCTTTTCACAGGAGCCAGATTTCTGTAAGAATTATCCTCTGTAAAAAGAAGAAATGTTATTCATTTATTGGAGCTCAGTGAAAATCTTTTTCCCCAGCTGAAATCAGGAATAGTCTAGGTGAACAGTGTAGGTGAAACTTGACATTTTGGAGTCTACCGTAAAGTCAGGAGAAAGCCCAGTTTATTATCAAAAGAGACAATTTCTATCAGTACCCATGGAAATATATGACCCAGATTCTTTTCTGTGCTGTAGAATGCATTCTAACAGCAGACCTGCTCTTTCTTATGTCAAGTTCCAGGTAATAAGCTCTGTGACAGGCATAGTTAGACATGAGCTAATTGAAAAGAATTGCTGCTCATTTCCCTAGGATAAAAATTGCAGATCCCAGAAATATCCCTTGACTATTTCCCAGGATACCCCCTCATATGAGCTTACTCTTTTACAGAATGTGTATAAAGATGAGTACAACAACTTCTTCAAGGGCATTGGGTGGATCCCTATTGGCTCTCTGGAGGTTGAGAAAGCCAAGAAGGCAGGTGATGCATTAAATGAGAGGAAGTATCGCCAGCACCCGGATACCATCAAATTCACAAGTGTGCCTGACTCCATGGGCATGGTTTTGGCTCAGCAAAACACAAAGCAACTAAGTGACGTAAGTGATTTCCATTTAAGGGATGCATTCATTAATAACCCCCAATCGAGCGTTTCTACCTCCCTTCTTAATTCAGTACCTGCGGATCCGTCTACGTTAGCAAGTAAAATGTCCTTAGAAATGTAAGAGGCAGGTTTTACCTTTGAAGCAACTTGGACCTTAAACGTAGGAAAACATGGTGGGGAGAGTCTTCCAGATTTGCTTTACATTCCAAAGGTAGAGTCTGTGCTGTTCATGAACGGATCCCTACTCATTAGACACAGGAAGTCACATCATTACTATTATCATCAGCAACTCAGCTTTGGAGAACAATGTATTTATTGGTCTGAGCTGCAGTAGTTCCAGTTGGATGCTAGGGGAAAGGTGGAATGTCTCATCCCCTGTCATAACAGCTACAGGTTTTGAGAAGAATAAGGGCTCTGGGGAACTAGTTTATTTCTGTCATCTTGGATCTCATTTCTGAGCTCAAGACCTTTGTTCTTTCAAAGGCTAATTGCAATGCTCAGTGCTTCTCATCATTTAGTAATGTCAGAGTTCTGCTAAAACACCTCCATCAGATTGTTTTGTTTTGTTTTCAGCCCCAAGTGAACATTTTAATTGCTTTAGATTTGAGGATTACCTGGGGGACTTTTTTGGAGGAGGTGACACAAAGCCTTACTGTGTAGCTCAGGATGGCCTTGAACTCACTATGTAGCTTAGGCTGGCTTTTGAATTTGAGGTAGTCCTCCTGCCTCAGCCTTCTGAGTGCTGAGATTATAGGTGTGTTCTACAAAGCCTGGCATATCTGTGAGTTTTATTTCTTTGTGAAACCTTTCCTCATATATTACTGCAGACATTTAAAGATTAATTCCATTTTTGTTGTCACAAGTGGTTTAGATTGTTTTGATTTCTTTTCTCTGAGCAGGGTGTCACTTCTCATTTTTTCCTTGTTCACTTGAAAGCCATACACTCATTATATTAAGTCTTCCCCATCTCAGTAAATGACATCAACATCTACCTAGTAACTCAAGGTGGAAGTGCAGTGGTCTCTTTTAATACCTCCTTGGGTGAACTCGCACATCCAGTGTATCTATGTTAGGACCATTTCTTTGGATGGGAACTTTTCACCTAGGCTCTCCAAGGCTTGCTCCCTGCTCTCTGTCTACCCTTCCTGGCTGCCCTGTGCACATCCAACCCCAGGCTGCAGGCTGCTCCCGGCTGTTCACAGTGGCCAAGCTTTTCTTTGAGCAAGAACTCTCCCTTTCTCTAAGTCTGAATGTGACTTTTACCTTTGCAAAGAGCTTTAATGAACATCTTTATTCTGTGCTACAGTTATTCTATTTTAAATCCATGATACATTTTAGCTGTAGTTCGTAATTCACTAGTTTCCTGTCTGTCTCTTCTAGATCTAGGCTGCTAGAGGACAGTCTGCCTTTTCCAGCCTTTACACCCAGAGCCCGCCACCTACAGTGCAGGAAGCACTGGCAGAGTTAGGAACTTGATCGCATCAGACGAGGCCCTCCCCACCGCACTCTAGGCCTTTGCCTTCTTCGTGGAAAACACAAATGACAACTTCCTTTTTGGAGGAGTGGGTGCTTGCTGGAGCTCACACATCAGTTGAGGATATCTGAACATTTCTTCCTTTGTTTACAGCTGAACTACAAGGTGGAGGGAGAGAAAGTGAAGCACAAATACACAATAGACCCCGACCTGCCTCAGTTCATTCAAGCCAAGGTCAACGCCTTCAACATGAGTGACGTGAGTGTCCAGCTGGAGGCGGCCTAACGCTGCTTCCACGCTCTTCTCTCCAGTACTGGGTCCTCATGCATCGAGCAATTGGATGGTAGCAGATTGTACACAAAACCTGTGAACCTCAGGTTCACACAAAGTGTGAATGCATAACTTGAGACTGAGGCTATCCTAAGGTTTTGCTTGATGGAGACGTTTTTCAGAGTATGAGCAGCAACTCATTAGTAGGTGATAAAATCAGTCTAAAAATGCTGTACCATTTTTGAAAAAATGGAAGAAAATGACTGTAAAATGTAACAACACATAGTCTGTAGTAAGAATTAATATTGCTTTTTACTATTTTTTTTTTTGAGACAGGGTCTTGCTTTGTAGTTCAGGCTGGCCCTGAGCTCACTATGTAGCCCAGGCAAGCCTGGAACTCAGCCATCCTCCTGCCTCTGCCTCGTGAGTGCTAGGATTACAGGTGTGAGCCACCATGCCTTGCACTGTGGTATGTGGTACTGATGGCTGGTGGGCGTGAGTCACCACGCCCAGCATTGTATGGGGTCACTGAGATCGAACTCAAGACCTTGCATTTGCGAGGCAGGCGCCGGAACCACTCAGCTAACTCTCCAGCCCTGCTTTATACTATTTTTGTTTCAGTTATTTACTAATGCTTCTAAAAGAGTTCAGTTTTCTTTAAAAACTTTTTAAAAATTGATAAGCCTATTTTTGGTAATCTAGATATGAAGTTGATGATATTTAAATTTATTATTTGACTTTTTTCCTTTAAAAAAAAAAAAGCTTGGTAAACTTTGGATAGCACTTTCTTTTTTTTTTTTTTTCCCTTGAGTCAGAGTCTCACTTTGTAGTTCAGGTTGGCCCTGAGCTCACTATGTAGCCCAGGGTGGCCTCAAACTCACAGCAATCTTCCTGCCTCTGCCTCCTGAGTGCTGAGATTACAGGCGTAAGCCACCATGCCCAACATTGTGGTATGTGACACCTGGGATCAAACTCAGCACTTTGTGCTTGTGAGGCAGATACTAGAACCACTGAGCTAAATCCCCAGCCCCCTACATTTGAATTTTTAATTTTAGCTTCTATACTTGATTACAAACAAGTCTAAAATGGTTTATTCTGAAACTATTCTCAAAAGTATTATATGCTCACTACAGAAAAGCTGAACATACAGTTATGAAAAAGATAACATGTTATCTCACATTCAGAGCTTTTCTGTTATTTGGTTATGCAAAAATATGTTTAAAAATTATATTTATTTGATAGACATGTAATAGGTGAACTTATAGCCTAATTCTGTGAATTCTCTTAATAGAAAAAGATCTGTTATAACAGGTTCTTAAAGAAACACTCTGGCCTCCTGTTTCACACCTCTTTTAATAATGGGAGGTCATAAAATAACCTTTCTCTTTTCTTGAAGGCTCATTATAAAGCAGACTGGAAGAAAACTCTTGCTAAGGGCTATGATTTGAGACCAGATGCCATTCCCATTGTTGCTGCAAAAAGTTCAAGGAATATTGCAAGTGATGTAAGTCAAGATTGAAAGTAGTAAATGGCCTCTCCATCTCGTTTTTATTCATTAAGCTTTTGGGCACATTTTAGGTATACATTATGAGCCTCTTCTCATTGGGAATTTGTACCCATACTTGATACATCTTGGCTCTTATTTTTTCCCATTCCCCTGACCTCCCTTCCACCCTCCACTTCTCTATCTCTTCGTATCTTTTTAAAATCTGTAAATGGGTGTATCAAGACTATGATTACAGAAGGTAGTAAATAAATTATGATATAAAATATTTCCTAATATTCTAAGTACTAATATTTTATATTTCTTGATTTAAACAGCTTTTAAAACTTAAATAGCTGTCACAAAGAAATAATCAGATTTTTTTAATTATGAAAAATTTGAAACTCACATTAGTATCATCGTGAACTTAAAAGCTCCTTTTTACCTGAATTTTGTCCAGAAAAAGTTCAGGCATACAAAAATACCACTTAATAAAAATGTCTCTAAATATTTTTAAAGAATTTGTTCTTTTAGTTTTATACTTTCTACAAAGGAAAGAGATCTAGTAAATAGGAGAAGCCAGGAAAAGTTACAGAATTAATAACAGGATAATAGCTTTTGTTTTCTACAGTGTATGTTGTATTTTCTCAGTGGATTGTTAAAAATGACTTAATATGACAAAATTTATTAATTTAAACACTTTATTAGGGCTTTGCTGAAATTTCTTGTGTTTATGCAAGTGCTTTATAAGATAATGTAAATAAGGGAAACAAGACAAATTATACATCAAGTGCTTAATAAACTTTCGAGAACCTTCAAGCATATTTAATGAATTTTATGAACACTCATTATAAACTATAAATCAGTCCTTCCCAATTATCCTCCAGAAGAGGTTTCAAGACTATCACTTAAAATTATTTTGCTAGTTGTGTAAAACACAACAAATCTAGATGTTTCCTAAATCCAAACTGAGTTTGGCTTTTACATAGTATATAAATTCAAACTTTTACACTACCAACTCTCTGTCTTTTTCTTTGAAATAGTGCAAATATAAAGAGGCTTATGAAAAAGCCAAAGGCAAGCAAATTGGATTTCTCAGTCTTCAAGATGACCCTAAACTGGTTCACTACATGAATGTGGCCAAAATACAATCAGATCGTGAGTATAAGAAAGGCTACGAAGCCAGCAAGACCCGGTACCACACGCCTTTGGACATGTTCAGCGTGACCGCGGCCAAGAAATCTCAGGAGGTCGCCACCAACGCTAACTACAGACAGCCCTTCCACCACTACACCCTCCTGCCTGATGCCCTGAACGTGGAGCACTCCCGAAACGCCATGCAGATTCAGAGTGATGTGCGTGCCGGGAGCCGGCTGGCGGCGGCGCTGGGCATTTGTGTGTCTAGGTGGGAGGGAACCACAAGAGCTACCGGCTCCATTGAGCCCCGGCCGGGCTCCCTAATCTCCAGAGGTCTCTCTTCGCAGAACCTGAAGTTTTAGGATGTCACTTATCTGAGCATGGGCATATAAATGTGCATATATTTTAAATTTTGAAGCGTATGATGTATGAACATTTCAAAGGCTTAAGTGATATATAATACTACCTTCCCAATGCAAAATTCACTAACTTTTCATTTCTGCAAGAAAGTCGATTTTGCCCAGCACTTGGGAGGCAGAGACAGGAGGATTGCTGAGTTCGAGGCTTGCCTGGGCTCCATAGTGAGCTCAGAGCCAGCCTGAACTATAAAGTGAGACCCTGTCTAAAAAAAAAAAAAAGTCGATTTTGTAAAGGAATTGTTAGGTTAGGATTTTCTGTCTAAAACCACTATGAATGCAATCACTTTCATAATAATGATTTTTTTTTTTTTAAAAAACCCACTGAGGGTAAAGGTCAGACTCTCTTCCTCCCTTTTGGGCTCTTCCATCTTTTCTCCTTGATATAAGTCATGTAGCCAAAGAAACTGAAGCCTTTCCTCTTTCTAAAATGGAAATTCCTTTCTTGTTGTGAAGAATCTCTATAAGTCCGACTTCACCAACTGGATGAAAGGGATTGGCTGGATCCCAATAGACTCCTTGGAGGTGGAGAAGGCAAAGAAGGCGGGGGAGATTCTTAGTGAGAAGAAGTATCGCCAGCACCCGGAGAAGCTGAAGTTCACCTACGGCATGGACACCATGGAACAGGCACTTAACAAAAGTAACAAGCTGACTATGGATAAGGTAAGAGCGCCCTGCTGGCTCTCCCCAGACCCTCAGCACTCAGGCCATTACACCTTGCGCTGGCCTTGGACGTCTTCAGCATTCTTTTCTCTCTGGCGACCACGTTGGTGGTGGGAACTCCAGGGTGTTTAGAGCTTTCTCTTTTTGTTGACTTTCAGGCACACTGAGGGTATAACATGACTATATCGCTCCGCACAGTAATGGAGCAGAGGGAAAATGGCTGTTCTTGCTTCAGCAGAAGAGGGCGCCCTGATCGATGATGATTTTTCTTATTGGCCTCAGCCATCTTCCTATTTCATCCATTTTCTAGCCTCAGATTTGAGCCTTTCCATCATGAGAATGTGAATCTCTTTGTTGCTAGCATGACTACAAAGTTGTCCTGCTCCAAATCCCCCATGTGACTCTTTCCGCAGAGGCAGTACACTGAAAAATGGAACAAGGATAAGACTACTATCCACGTCATGCCTGATACTCCAGACATTTTACTCTCCAGAGTAAACCAAATCACCATGAGTGATGTAAGTGTATCAGCAAGAGGAGGTGGGGAGAAGGTGGAGGGAAGTGCTTAGGGAATGTCTGTCTCTTTTACGTGACAACCACTGTGAAATCAGGATCCTCATTCAGACTCAAGTAATAAATGCTATTTGTCGGGCCAGAGATTTAGCTCAGTGGTTCTGGCGCCTGCCTAGCAAGTGCAAGTTCCCTGGTTTGATCCTGGGTAACCACATACAACAATACCAGGCATGGTGGCCACACCCATTGGCAAGCAGTACCACATGCCACAAATGCCAGGCTTGGTGGCTCAAGCCTGTAATCCCAGCACTCGAGAGGCAGAGTCAGGAGGATTGCTGAGTTCAAGGCTTGCCTGGGCTACATAGTGAGCTCAGAGTCAGCCTGAACTACAAAGCGAGACCCTGTCTCAAAAAAAAAAAAAGAGTGCTATTTGTCTTCTGTTTCCTGTTTCATTGTTCAGAAACTGTACAAAGCTGGCTGGGAAGAAGAAAAGAAGAAAGGATATGACCTGAGGCCTGACGCCATCTCAATAAAGGCTGCAAGAGCCTCTAGAGACATTGCCAGTGATGTAAGCATGTTCCCTTAGTCCTTCTTTAGGCTACATGAAGGACAACAAAAAATGAGCCAAGCTTGGTGAAATCAAGAGCTGGAGTCAGCTCCAGTCAGTTTGGGGGGACATTAGGCCACGTAGCACACACAACATCTCCCTCTACCCCCTAATCAAGTCCAAGTACCCTTTAATCATCTGTTCATTATTCAGTGTAAAAAGTAACTGGATCTTGGGCCGGAGATTTAGCTCAGTGGTTCTGGCGCCTGCCTCGCAAGCGTGAAGTCCTGAGTTAGATCCCGGTAACCACATACAATGCTAGGCGTGGTGACTCACGCCCACCAGCCATCAATACCACATACCACAGTGCTGGGCGTGGTGGCTCATACCTGTAATCCCAGCACTCGGGAGGCAGAGGCAGGAGGACTGCTGAGTTCCAGGCTTGCCTGGGCTACATAGTGAGCTCAGGGCCAGCCTGAACTACAAAGTGAGACCGTCTCAAAAAAAAAAAAAAAAAGTAACTGGATCTTGTTTTAGTAAGTTGATTTTTGAGTTTCTAAACCATTTATAGACAGTTCTGCACAAATGTAAGATGCAATCTATATGTTTTACCCCAGGGACCATAATCAAACTCTTTACTTACTTTAAAGAGGTACTATCTGCAGTCATGCCAGTAGCCTTTTCTGTGCTTAGAAATCTGAGAAGGAAGAACTACTTTCTCAGTAATCCTGGCAAACTTATTTTTAAGTCTCTTTAATTCTGAGATTATTTTCTTTTAAGGGACTCAAATAAAGAGCAAAATTTGAAGAACAAAGCCTTTTCCCCTGGCCCTGGAGACCTCTCCCTGCCCAATTCTAGAGGCTCCAAAGCCAGTGGCACCCAGTGAATGCTCTTTGTTATCTTCCTTTCTCTATTTCTATCATTGCGTTTTCTTTTCTGTCCACAGTACAAATACAAGCAAGCCTATGAACAAGCCAAAGGGAAACACATTGGCTTCCGGAGCCTAGAAGACGACCCCAAGTTGGTGCACTTCATGCAGGTGGCCAAGATGCAGTCAGATCGGGAATACAAGAAGGGCTATGAGAAATCCAAGACATCCTTCCACACCCCAGTGGACATGGTCAGCGTGGTGGCAGCCAAGAAGTCTCAAGAAGTGGCCACTAATGCCAACTACAGGAACATAATCCATACCTACAACATGCTTCCTGATGCCATGAGCTTTGAATTGGCCAAGAATATGATGCAGATTCAAAGTGATGTATGTGAGAGCCATGTTTAAGCAAATCATTAGTGACCATAGTAATGACATTTGGAAAGCCTTCAAAGAAGTTCATGTGCAGTTTCCCGATCTGCTATTCTATTTGTTACCTTAGCTAGAATTTAATTCTTTTAATAAAAGCAGATCAATTCAAGAAACTAAAGTCATACTTTCTACTTTAGTTTCTGTGAGCATTGTCGGATTTTAAATACAGCCAGAGATCAAATGAAACTTGGTTTTAGGATGAAAATATTGAAGGAAGTAAGTCTGGCAAAGGTAGATCAAATGTATTAAGGTCTCTTGACAGGAATAAAGCTCAAGAAGCTCCAGTCTCTCACTCTCAACCGGCTTTCATCCCACTGCTTCTGTCTTTGCAGCTGTCTATCTTATTGATCTAATATTGAGGGGCTGATGACTAAGACAGCTTCTGGAATGAATAGGCTGCAAAGACCATTGGGTGGGTAGAGGATGTAAATTTAAATCACCAACCAAAGCAGACCAATATGTCAAGCCTACATTTCCTTTGGGCATGTGAACTTGGGCTGTTGTTCGTCAGGAAGGTGATCAGTGCCCAGTGAAAGGAACTGTGGTACCGTTATAGAGAGAAATGTCAGAGCTGAGGGAGAAATACAAATTTGCACCAAACCCAGTGAGGTTTCTGTCATGCCTGAGGGAGATGTTGTGCTGACAGGTTATCAGATTTACCCCTGGAGAGAGAAACGGGGTGGGCGGTGGGGGCTTCCAAGTGCTCCAAAGATACTTTTTGTTATACGGGAAGTTTTGGTTACAGGGGTCAGCACAGTCGGCTTCACAAGGAGATAAAAGTCAAACAGAAGATTCATCTTTTTGGTATTTCTAGCACTTTTTTTAATGACAGCATTAAGAAAGATCACAAAGACATTTCTATGTATTTTAATTTCTCATGCAAAAAATGTAAAGAAGTGTTAGAAAGAAAATATTTGAATTTTAATATGCCACTGATTGAAAACTGAAGCTTATAGTTCATCTCAATGTTGAATGTTTCCTTCTTGGCAGAATCAGTATAAAGCTGATTATGCTGACTTCATGAAGGGCATTGGGTGGCTCCCTCTGGGCTCTCTGGAAGCTGAGAAAAACAAAAAAGCCATGGAGATTATTAGTGAAAAGAAGTACCGCCAGCACCCAGACACTTTGAAGTATTCCACATTGATGGACTCGATGAACATGGTTTTGGCCCAAAATAATGCAAAAATTATGGATGAAGTAAGTCTTTCAATAATGTAGTGTTTCCTATACATCAAAGAGAATCTAAGTCTCTCTTTTATTTGATTCATAGTTTCTGTCAAGTCAGCTACAAGGATCATATTTGAGGTTTACTTTAGTTCGGAAAAGGGTCTTAGAGTTTAAAAAAGAAATAATGGTGGGCCGGGGATTTAGCTCAGCAGTTCTGGCATCTGCCTGGCAAGTGCAAAGTCCTGAGTTCTATCCCTAGTACCACAAACCATAATGCCGGGTGTGGTGATTCATGCCTGTAATCCCAGAACTCGGGAGGAAGAGGCAGGAGGATTGCTGTGAGCTCAAGGCCAGCCTGGCTACATAGTGAATCCAGGGCCAGCCTGAACTACAAAGTGAGACCTGTCTCAAAAAAAAAAAAAAAATTAAAGGAAAAAAGGAAAGAAAGAATACTCCCCAGTGTCCATAGAATCTTCCTATCTCACTGGCACAACAAAATAAGTAAGGACCCTTTCTTTCTTTGATTATGTATCTTGAAGATGAGCCTGTCTCATTTGTCTAAGGTGAGGAAGAATGGAAGTGCATGACACTGAACCAGCAGTGTCCAGAAACAGCTCAGTGTGCATGTGCCAAGTGAGCTCCTTTTAAGACTTGAGATAATACCTGTGCCTTTTCCCCTAGCACCTCTACAAACAAGCATGGGAAGCTGACAAGACCAAAGTCCACATCATGCCTGATATCCCCGAGATTATTTTGGCAAAGGCAAATGCAATTAATATGAGTAATGTAAGTACATTTCCCCATTGGCATCTTCCCTTCCAACTTGTTTGAACCAGTAAAAACAAATTTAACTAGTCAATGTCTTTTTTAATTATGAGTAAACTTTGAAAAAATAATAGTGGAATCCACAAATAAGAGTGGTTTCCTTTCTAATCTCCGTGCTAAGAGCTGGACCTATCAATGGAGTTTAGTACAAGCAGAAGAGTGACTGGAGTTTGCTCTGGGGTAGGAACCAAATCTTGAGATTTGGCAGAAAGAGAAAGGCTTGTGGCCAGAAGAGGGAAAAGAAGTTCGCTGCTGTAGAGCCCCTCCGCTGTACTCTGGAGAGGATCCTTAAGAAAAGGTTAAATGGAAAGGGAAGACAAACAGTTTGCAGAGATTGGGGCAAGCTCTGCAACAAGGAATATGGAACACTTGTTAGAAAATGCTTCAGTGCTTTACTTCATTTCTCATTCTTCCTAACTGTAACTGTTAGGAAATCCACTAATCCTTTTTGTTGGTTTGAATTCCACAGTGATTTGGAATTGCTGATTTTTAAAAAAAAAATTGTAGAATCTACATACTTATGTGATTAAAAGTGACTGTTATAATTTTGTGGTTTTCTTTTGATAAATGAAGACGACTATACTTTCAGTTTTCCTTAATCTTTTACTTAAGAAAGTACATTCTTAATGTACATGTACAATCTTTTACTTTTTCTTGATGTTTGAATTTGTAATAATTATATTTCCCAAACACAATTATGTTACTTATGACAGTATTCAGCCTCTGAACCACCAACCAAAATGTCTGCCCAAAATAAATGTCACACAGCTAGTTTATCCTCCTGAAGTAAATCCAGGCTTCTCCATGAAGAGAAAAATGATTTCCTTTGCTTACCTTTACAGAAACTCTACAAACTTTCTCTGGAAGAATCTAAAAAGAAAGGTTATGATCTCAGGACAGATGCAATTCCTATCAAAGCCGCCAAGGCCTCACGAGATATTGCAAGCGATGTAAGTGTGAGTGAAAGAAGTCATCTGCCGGGCGTGGTGGCTCACGCCTGTCATCCCAGCACTCGGGAGGCAGAGACAGGAGGATTGCTGAGTTCGAGGCTTGCCTGGGCTACATAGTGAGCTCAGAGCCAGCCTGAACTACAAAGCGAGACCCTGTCTCCAAAAAAAAAAAAAAAAAAAAGAAGTCATCTGACTGGGGGTGACTGTGAATTCTGTCATGCAAGCTATGGCTTACACAGAGCCCTTCTTGGTGAAAGGCTTGGGTTGCTCTTGTCTCTGCCTCTCATGAGCTGACTTCCTAACAGAATATCTCAGGCAGCCTTGTGTTGGGGGTGCTAATTGTTCGGGCTTGTGACCGTGACTTTTAACAAATCAGAAACCTTGCAAACCAGTTGTTAAGCCATTTGTAGCTTCACATCAGCTGCAGTGAGAGTATTTATACTAAGGAATTGTGAAATGCCATGAATCAGTGCCCTCATGTCATCCCAGAGATGGGCATTGCGTCGGAACAGCAGTGTCACAGCACAGTTCCTGTAAGAAAATTAATTCATTGGCTGGATTATTTCCACCAGAGACTCACTACCGGGGAGTGCAGGGGACAGAAGGAGCACACTTCAGTGCACTCCTCTGGATGGCCTCCCAGCTGTACTTTCCTCTTCCACCTTGTTCTTCACCACCCTACCTTTACAGCACTTCCCGCACCCTCTCACTGCCCTGAGAATGCTGCATTCTTCTCCCAAAACAATGAATTTGTCTTGTCTAGCTCCTACTTCACAAGGAGATAGGCAGAATAAGAAATTTTCCATGTATCATGATCTCCTTTCAGTAGGAGTTGAGGTGGTAAATAGTAAAAATTTCCTTTGTATTAGATCAATTTAGAGACTTAAAAATAATGGAATCCCACAAATATGAAGCTACTCTTAGATTATACTGTGCATTTATAGTTGGTGCTGGTTGGTTCCTCAGGGCAGTACTAAACTGCTTAGATCATCTGTTATTTTCTGGATTCTTATTTTTATGACAACTGAGTATATGCATAAGTCAGGGGGTACAGGACAGCATCATAAATTCTGGGTTCTAATCCTTAGTTACATCAGCAAGTCATACATGATGGTCTATAACTTGGGGCAATAAAAAGAACTTTGCTATTTACCTTACAAGGTATAGTGTAAGAATCAAGTTATAAAAGTAAATGTCCAAGCCATGTTCTATATACTGAAATGCTTTATATAGGAATCTTTTGTAGTCAAGAGGATTATCACTGATACATATTCATATATTCTTCACAGTATAAATATAAGTACAATTATGAAAAGGAGAAG
This sequence comes from Thryonomys swinderianus, assembly GCA_004025085.1. Classification (NCBI taxonomy): domain Eukaryota; kingdom Metazoa; phylum Chordata; class Mammalia; order Rodentia; family Thryonomyidae; genus Thryonomys; species Thryonomys swinderianus. Next base: position 31,318 of record PVIC010011095.1, read on the forward strand.
GGAAAAATGGTTGGCTTCCGCAGCCTTGAGGATGATCCTAAACTAGTGCATTCCATGCAAGTGGCTAAGATGCAATCTGATCGAGAGTACAAGAAAAACTACGAGAAGACAAAGACCAGCTACCACACCCCTGCTGACATGCTCAGTGTCACAGCTGCCAGGGATGCCCAGGCCAACATCACCAACACTAACTACAAGCGCCTGATTCACAAGTACATCCTCCTTCCTGATGCGATGAACATCGAGCTGACCAGGAATATGAATCACATACAGAGCAATGTAAGGTTCTCTTCTCTCTGGGTGATGCAGTTGGATTCTCAGTATGAGAAGAAAGATCACAGTCTGACATGCCTTAATGTTGTATTTAAATTGATAAAGTAGAGTTTGCCTTTTTTTCTTGATAGAATGAATATAAACAAGACTACAATGAATGGTACAAAGGTCTTGGCTGGAGTCCGGCTGGTTCCCTAGAAGTGGAGAAGGCCAAGAAAGCCACAGAATATGCCAGTGATCAGAAATATCGCCAGCACCCCAGCAACTTCCAGTTTAAGAAGCTAACTGATTCCATGGACATGGTGCTAGCCAAGCAAAATGCACATACCATGAACAAGGTAAGAGAACCTGCCCTTCCAAATAGATCTCAAGTGAGGAAAGGCTGAGGGCCAGGGATATACCTTAGGGATTCTTGTGCCTGCCTGGCAAGCACAAGGTCCTGAGCTCAATCCCTGGTACAAAACAAAACAAGTCAGGAATGGCCAGCAGACTCTAGGCTCATTCAGAAAATCCAGCTGAGGTCCACCACTTCCAGGCAGTGGAAGACATTTCCGGGCTGTCTCCTGACAGCATTTTGTAATGCCCATCTCCGATGTTTCCTTCCCTTGTCCTTCTAATGGGGATAGAAATTACTTTGAAGTTTTAATAATTACATCTGAAGTACTTTCAGTCCATTCTAGCTAGTGAAAAATATGTGAAGTAAAATTTTTTAAATCTCAGTTTGTTAACCTCTGAATCATATCTTACTTTAATTACTATTCACTATTTCAAATTGAGTGCATTCAAGTACTCATATTTATTTTATCCTGTTTCTCCTAAAGAGTTATTCAGACTACAAATGTCTTTTTTCCCACTTTCTAGCATTTATACACAGTTGATTGGAATAAAGACAAGACCAAGATTCATGTGATGCCTGACACACCAGATATTTTACAAGCTAAGCAGAATCAAACACTATATAGTCAGGTAAAAGTATATAAATATTACTTTTGTGTTTTGTCATAAAACTTATGAAACATCAAATGATTTAATAGTAAATGAATGATGTTATTGCTGAAGCAGAAGTGGAAGTAAATGTCTATAGTGGGTTAACCTAGGGCGATTGCAGAGAGTAGTTAAGGGCAAAGGTTTTTGCTAGGGCTGAGTACCCCAAAGACGCAGGCACTAAATATTTGTTTTGTATCTCTAGGGTCATTGTGCTTGACACAAAGTAGGAAAACAACAAATGTTGAAACAAAAAATTGCATTACACAAACTTGGTATGAATTTTGGCTTTGACACCTAAAATTTGCATATAGTAGGCAAACTTTCTACCTGTCTAAACCTCAGTTTGTTCATTTCTAAAACTAGGGCCATTGACCCTACTTGGATTGTTGTAGGGCCAAATGAGAAATTTCATGTAAGGCTCTGAGCACAGTACCTGGCACATGGAGAGTACAGGAAGACTATTTGCTATTTTTGTTATTACTAGTTTTAACTCAGGAAGGCAAACTCACTTATTTCAACTTCTAAAAGGCATTTATTTCATCGTTTACTTATGAGTTAAGTAATTAGAAGAATCTATCATGATTTTTAATACAGAAGGAAGAATGCTGATGAATTTATTTAATTTTTAGAAACTCTATAAACTTGGATGGGAAGAAGCTCTGAAGAAAGGCTATGATCTCCCAGTTGATGCAATTTCTGTACAGCTGGCCAAAACATCAAGAGACATTGCTAGTGATGTAAGTACTAGTTTGTGTTGTATAAAAATATAATTTTATCTGAGTCAGCTAACTTCATGTTAGTAGATAAACTTTGCTTTTATTGTATCCTTCCTTTTCTTTTTCTTATCCAGAGACATTTTTCTTTGTCCCTATTGGAATATCGAAAGGGACTTTCTGGATTAAAGTGTGGCTAGAAACCTCTGAGATCCATTACACTAAGATACTGTGCTTCAAGATATTACAAAAGAACCAGAGATTTCATCTTTTTCCTATTTTGTCTGAAATGAAGTTTTCTGTTTTTCTCCTTGTCTTTTTTTTTTTTTTTTTGAGATAGGGTCTTGCTTTGTAGTCTAGGCTGACCCTGAGCTCACTCTGTAGCCCAGGCAAGCTTCGAACTCAGCAATCTTCCTGTCTCTGCCTCCCGAATGCTGGGATGACAGGTGTGAGCCACCATGCCCGGCACTGTGGTATGTGGTATTGATTGCTGGTGGGTGTGAGTCACTATGCCCAGCATTGTATGTGGTTACTGGGGATTGAACTCAGGACCTTGTACTTGCTAGGCAAGCATCGGAACCACTGAGCTAAATCTCCAGCCCCTCTCCTTGTCTTTTTTAAGACAAATTCAAAGTGCCAGTTAATAAACCAACTCTACAACCACTGCCATATTTAAGAACTAATTTTGCATTATTTTCATTTTGCTCATCCTTGCTATGTTAGTCAGCATTCCATAGCTGTGACAAAACACCACAGGAAATCAATTTAAAGGAAGAAAGGTTTATTTTGGCTCCTGATTTAAAGGTTTCAGAATCCCTGGTCACTTGGCATTGTTGCTTCTACCTGTGGTGAAGCAGAACATTATGGCAGGGGCCATGTGGTAGAATAAAGCAGCTCATTTCATAGTACACGAAAGGCAAAGAGAGGGAGGAAGTGATGAAACGAATGAGAGTGAGAGCGAGATTGTACAGTACAGCCTCTCTTCCAAACTCAATGTAGTATAAACCTATTGTACCTGATGAGCCCAGGTCCCTCCTGATCTAGACACTCATGGAGGCCTCACCTCCAAACACTGCTGCATTGCGGACCAACCCTTCAACCATGTGGGATGTCTGGGAGACATTCCAGATCCAAACCATAATACTTGTATTTATATATTTTTAATAATGTAGCATGGGGTATAGAAAATTTGGAGATGTTCAGTTACTTAAATTTAAATTCTGGAGGCCTTAACTCCTCTTGCTGTTGGATGTCTGATCCAAAGTTCAAAGAACAAGATCCTTGTGCTCCAAATGCAGTATCTAGTTTATGATTCAAAGGATTAACACTTCTGGTGAGGAAACTAGTTATGGTCCTTACTGAGTCATTATGTTTTTATAAATATTACACATTGCATACTCTGCATAGACATGAGCATATTATTTAGTTGATCCACAAAATTAACCAGAAAAAATTCAGGGGCTCTTAGTTAACACAACGTCTTAATCAAATTTTTTAAAACAAAACAATAACAATTTGATTCAGTACACACAGTGTGGGAAGAAGGCCTAAAGACAGGATCAGATGATAAATTCTAAGGTTATAAAAAGAGATTCTTTCTAACTCAATTGTGGCATTCCAGAAATACTAGAAAATTAATTTGATGATATATTATTATCCACTCTCTGGTTTACAGGTCAATATATCATTAAACTAACCAATGTCATGATGAATCTAAAGCAATTATGATGCCTGAATGTTCCCCAGAAATAAATTGATTTTTCATTTAGCATTATGTGCTAAAGACAGTTTAGGAATTGAAGAAATGGCATCAATCATTTGTGAACTAGGCAACATTTGATAGTACCTGATTTCTTTTCTTTTCTTTTTTTTTTTGAGACAGGGTCTCACTTTGCAGTTCAGGCTGGCCCTGAGCTCACTATGTAGCCCAGGCAAGCCTTGAACTCAGCAATCCTCCTGTCTCTGCCTCCCAAGTGCTGGGATGACAGGCGTGAGCCACCACGCCTGGCTGATTTCTTTTCTTCTAAACCTAGTAGAACCTACTTTAAAATTAAATTAACTATAAGTGAACTTTCCTGTTATTATAAACATTATACTTCTCTCAGTTTCAAGTGGTTTTTGTATTTATAAAATTGTGGAAAATTAGAGCTACTTTTGAATACATAATTTAATAATTTAGAATAATAGAATTTAGGGTTTATGCCATTTGTGCATGTAAGGCAGAGATCTCAAACAGAAAGAGACTGTATGATATATGACAGACTTTTGAAAATCCTACAATTGAACAAAGTAATCTAGAGTTTCAGTCCTTTTCATTAACTCATGAGCTTTCCTAATAACAAGGACTTTATTAAATGCCATCTTAAGTGACCACACAGTGTCTAGCACACCCTAGCATCCATTTCTACCTCTAACTGAACTAATTTCTCATGACTTCTTTTGATACACAGCTACATTAGGCTTTTTGCAATCTGCTGCTTAAACAGTTGTTAATAACCAAACAGATTTTTACTAAAATAGGCTAGATATCCCTTCTCTTATTTCAATTTTAGTAAACAAATATGAGAACAAAGCAAACTGAGCTTAACTAAGCCATTGATTGTGATGCTAAAAGAACTATTTCCTCCAATTTCAGTTTAAATATAAACAAGGTTACCGGAAGCAACTTGGACACCATATTGGATTCCGGAGTTTGCAAGATGACCCAAAACTTGTGTTGTCTATGAATGTAGCCAAAATGCAGAGTGAAAGAGAATATAAGAAAGACTTTGAGAAGTGGAAAACCAAATACACAAGTCCTGTGGACATGTTGGGTGTGGTGCTGGCCAAGAAGTGTCAGGCATTGGTTAGTGACATTGACTACAAGCACTACTTACATCAGTGGACATGCCTGCCTGATCAGAATGATGTCATCCAAGCTAAAAAAGTGTATGAACTACAAAGTCAGGTTAGTATCTATTAAACTCAGTAGCTTTTAAGTTTATGAAGTGAGATCAATGGCTATCAAATTCAATCATTTATATTACTTCATTCTACATTAGTGGTTATTTAATCATAGAAAAACAAAGTCTAGAAAGAAGAATTATCACTGAAGATGCAGAATATACCTGCTTATTATACATAGTGTCACTTAAGTAAGGGTTGCAGTTAAGGACAGGACTGATGGCTTGCTTTGTCCTTTCACAGAATTTGTATAAATCTGACCTTGAGTGGCTAAAAGGCATAGGATGGAGTCCCCTGGGTTCTTTGGAAGCAGAAAAGAATAAACGGGCTTCAGAAATCATCAGTGAGAAGAAATACCGTCAGCCTCCAGACAAAAACAAGTTTACCAGCATTCCTGATGCCATGGACATAGTTCTGGCAAAGACAAATGCCAAAAATAGGAGTGATGTGAGTAGTTCTTTAGAAATCATCAAAACAGACTATAGTGCTGCTCCCTGGAAGTTACTAAATAGCTCTTGCTTAATGAATGAGAAGAACAGTGCATCACTGCACAACGTGCCACTGCAAAATCTTTTATATTGGTTTGCTTTAGTAGGACTGTTAAACACGCTACACTGAAAGATACAAAAATAATTTAGTGTTAACTTTAATTACTCCAAGTTTGATTATTTATTTAACCAGTCTGTAAGGAGAAAGTTATTGCACATACTTTTTCTTATGGAACTTGAACTCATTAAAGATCTAGATTTCTTGTTCTTTTTGGAATAGATAAGAGTTTATCCAGGGGAGAGATTTGAAGTATCTTACAGAAAAACAGCGGAGGGGCTGGGGATTTAGCTCCGTGGTTTCAGGGTCTGCCTGGAAAACATAAACTCCTGAATTCAATCCCGGTTGCCGCATACCACAGTGCTGGGCATGGTGGCTCATGCCTATAATCCCAGCACTTGGAAGGCAGAGGCAGGAGAATTGCTGAGTAAGTTTTTTCATCTTCAACTTGTTTCCTTCTCCAGTACTGGTATTAGAGCTTGATACCTGATAGGCATTCAATAAGTATTTATTGAATAAAATAAATGAGATAATTGTAAAACAATTTTAGACAGAGAAGATGATTACTCATCACTACCAAAAACTTAATCCTGAATATTATGCAGTTATGTGCCCTGAGATTCTAGAACTCTGAAAAGGAAGTCTAAGTATATGACAGCCATCTTAATCTTGGAGGTTCTAAATGTACATACTACATATAATAAGCTATTAATTTTGATAAATACATTAAAAGAGTTATGTAATATGTGTATGTCTACAGTCAACTCAGACATAGTAAACACTGATAAACTGCACCTCCTCTTTCCCCAGCCAACCTTTCACGGATGCTGCTCTTTTGTCTGAGTTAGAGTTAAATGCTCACCAGTAAGCCTCATTCAGAATATCAAAGTATCCTTTTTTGCTGTTCTTCTCATGAAAGTTTGAATCAAACAGATTGACTAGAAAAGCACAAAATTATGAAAAATGCATCTCCTTTCTTAGAATCCTACTTTCTTCTCTCTGAAAAACTGAACTAATAAGATGACCAACAGAGAATCCTTAGATCATAAAATAAATTGATTCATCCTGACAGTAAGTCCAGAAACAGGGATGCTGTAGTTTGATCCCTCTCAGGCCTCAGGACACTCAGGCAAAACTTGAGCCGTATGGGCTCCCAGGGCCTGCTGGTTCTTCATTTTGGCCGACTGATCTGTCTCCCCCAGTATAGGTCGCATTACCTCTTTTTTCCTCTATGTTCCATAGGATGAAACTGGCACATTGCCGCTGAAGAAATAGTTTAACTTAGTGGTTCTCCATGAGAGACAGTTTTGTCTCACAAGAAACCTTCGACCACATCTAGAAACATTTTGCTGGTCACACTTAGTGGTGGTCTGCTACTGGCCCCTAGTGGATTGAAACTAGGGATGCTGATAAAAACCTCACAGTGCACAAAACAGCCCTTTCATAATCATCTAGTATATGACATTAGTATTACGAGGCAAAGAAACTCGGGTTCTTAATCAGAGAGGCTGTTGTAGTATGGAGATAAATGTAGTATATGAAAATTGATAGGATTTTGTTCTATTTTGATCCTGAAAGTCTTGTAATTATGCTCAAAAAGAAGAAAAGGGCCAGTCCACCTTAATTATACAGCTCAGAAAGAAAAGGACAAGTCTTAGGGAATTAATGTAACTTTAACAATTTTATACTGCAGTAATTTCAGTCATACATAAAAGGCAGAAAATTGTATAAATTATATATATATATTTAGATATCTAAAATTTCACCCAGATTTCACGAACATTAATGTTTTAACACATTTACATTCTTTGTTCTTGCTTCCTCCCACTGTCTCTCTGTCTTTTTCTTCATTTGTCTTGTATCTATGTCTATATGAGAAAGAAAACTGTTTCATGATGCCATTTACCCATAAGTCCTTCAGTGTGTATCTTTTGAGAACATTCTCTTGCACAATAATGGAGAAATGACCAAAACTACGATTTAATGTTGACACAATACTATTTTGAAGAATTTACTCAATTTTACCACTAATTTTCTTTGCAGCAAAAGAAAATGCTTTCTCTGGTCCAGGATCTAGTTCAAGATCACAGCTTTATTTTCTATATCTTTCATTTCTTTTTCTCTGGACTACTTCGTTACTATTTCTTTGCCCTCCAAGTCCTTGACATTTGTGGAAAGCACAGACCAGTTGTTTCCTAAATCCCCTTAAGTTTGAGTTTTTGGTGGATCCTTGTTATTAGATTCAGACTGTGTGATTTCAAGGGGATATTATACATTGTGTCCTCAGTATATTGTATCAGGAGTCACATGATATGAATCTATTCCATTTCTGAGCATTTTAATTGATGCCTTCATTAATGAAGTATTCCTGGACTCCTCCACTACTGAGTTGTTATTATTATTATTATTATCATTAATTTATTTTTTTGTGCTAGCAGGGATCAAACTCAGGCCCTTGTGCTTGCAAGGTAGGCACAGTACCACTTGATCTAAATCCCTGGCCTGAGTTATTGTTTTACTTTTATAATTAATAAAAATCTTGTGGGAAGGTTTTCTGACACTGTAAATATTCTGCTTTTCAAACTTTTACCCTCTTGTTTTAGTGAACCATGAGATTTTTATCTGTGTCCTCTTCTGTTCAAAACAGACGAAGAGTGACTTTGAGACACCCAGGAGATTTTGACAAATTTCCAAGCAGTCCTTTTGGGAAACTTGATCATCTAAAATAACTGAAATATAGCTATAAAGAGAAAATTATAAAAGAAAATAAACTCCCTAATTTCTAAGAATTTTGGAATAAGTCTGCTTTTGAGAAGGCAAGGGCTGTCTTCACTTGAATACTAAAGGGGACTTGCATGATCCAAAAGACAGAGAATTCTATTCCACTTTATAATACTGACAAAGGTTCTAATGGGTTGACTTTTTAGAATTATCTATACTTCTTTAAAAAGGTGATCCATAATCTATATTTTGAAAGGCAATTATATACAAGTTAAGAAAACCACATTTATTTTCTGCTTATGTTAGCAATTGCAATGTTTAATGCCAATGAGTCTAGTAATGCTGTGACCACTGAAAATTCTTATTTCTCCTTTTAGCGACTTTATAGAGAAGCTTGGGACAAGGACAAGACTCAAATTCACATTATGCCCGATACACCTGACATTATTCTGGCTAAGGCAAACTTAATCAATACAAGTGATGTAAGTTCTCAAATTCAGCATGCATTTTGAGAAATTTCATTGGAATTGCTTCTAAGTCAAGTAAAGATATTTGGAAGTTCTTTTGAATACCTAAGTCATTTTTGTTAATAAACTAAATTTATTTCTGGTTCCTTATTTAGTGGGTCTTATATAAAACATCAGAATGTTTGTGCTCCCTCTTTTGGGCACTGTTTGGGGCTGTGTTAACTATTTCCTGCATGCTATAATTACTCATCTCACCTTAAAGTAATGAAAAGTTTATGTCTCTCTCCCCTGTGTGGCTGGGGGTTCTTAATAGATCTGCAGTGCACACCCACTGTTGTGCCCAACACATAGAAGTTCCTCCATAAAACTTTAAGTTAGTTGGGGCCCGAAGATTTAGCTCAGTGGTTCCAGCGCCTGCCTCGCAAGCGCAAGATCCTGAATTAGATCCTGGTAACTACATACAGTGCTGGGTGTGGTGACTCACACCCACCAGCAAAATACCACATACCACAGTGCCGGGTGTGGTGGCTCGGGAGGCAGAGGCAGGAGGATTGCTGAGTTTGTGGTTTGCCTGGGCTACATAGTGAGCTCAGAGCCAGCCTGAACTACAAAGCAAGACCCTGTCTCCAAAAAAAACCCATAAAATTCAAGTAAGTGCATGTACAAAGCCATGCAGGAGAATTTCATTTTTATATTTCCTGTCATTGTAGCACAGTGTCTCCTGAAATCTGGGGATATAAAAATTAAGTATTTGAAAAACAAATTCTATACTCTAATAAAATGACTTTAACATTAAAGAATGTATTAGAGTAACACTAAAAATGCTGAAATATACTTTCACAATAGGAAGTGTAAGCAATTTAGTTTCTAAATTAAAGTGCACTTAAATTATAGTCTCAATTATTCAATTATGTCACAAACCTAAAAAATAAGATATTGCACATCAATTTTAAAGCTTTCCTTAAAGTAGGGTATTTTTGAAATTATGAGGGACTCTTGTATGTTGCCTCCAATGTTAAGTCTCCTTTACACGGCCCTGCATTGTGAGGCAGATGCTGTTTCACAATGCATTAGCTGCAAAAAGTAATAATCCCTTTTGCATGGTTTTTCCTCTCTAGAGAAGTAAGATATAACAGCATCACTCTTTTCTTACAACTTCCAATGAGCACTCAACATTAATTGGAAAACAGCACCTAAATAATATTTCATCTTCCAGTTCATTTCTGTTGCATTCTCATAAGAATTTTTGAAGAGCTAACATTTAATTGTGTGCATCCCAGAACTCTACAGTTTAAAACAGAATTATCAGCAACCCATGGGCATAATTTTCAATTACATTTGAGTGATCTAGAGCACAAATCCTATTCTCATGGGTTCCTAAAATATGTAGCACTTTTGATTCATTTTCCTGCAGTTGTTTATGGAGAATGTTTTTTCTACAAAGTAATCTTCATCTCTCACCAGAAACTCTACCGAATGGGTTATGAAGAGCTGAAGAAAAAAGGTTATGATCTACCAGTGGATGCCATACCAATCAAAGCAGCAAAAGCATCCCGGGAAATTGCCAGTGAAGTAAGACATTATCCCTGGTTGATATTGATTTGATTGCTTCAAATCAATTGATTTGACTGCTATGAAGGTCATCACTTCATAGCAGTCTCAATTTAATTTTAAACTGAACAAAATCTTTTAAGAGGTAACAAGTTAAGCCAGAGAGAACAGATCCCAGTATACAATAAGGATAACATGAAGGATACACTCATTATGTATGGAATTTGTAGCTGAATTTAGCTTCTAACCTTTCTCAAAACTCTGGAACCCATAGCTCTGTGGGCTTAATAAGATACCTAGAGTCAATGTGTATTGTAATTTGTCACATAGATGGCAACATTAGCTAATTTGGAATGGAAAAAGACATATATTTTTTCCCCTTTAGTACAAGTACAAAGAAGGCTTTCGCAAGCAACAGGGCCACCATATTGGGGCCCGGAACATTGAGGATGATCCCAAGATGATGTGGTCCATGCACGTGGCCAAGATCCAGAGTGACAGGGAGTACAAGAAGGACTTCGAGAAGTGGAAGACCAAGTTCAGCAGCCCAGTGGACATGCTGGGGGTGGTGCTGGCCAAGAAGTGCCAGACCTTAGTGAGTGACGTGGATTATAAGCACCACCTGC
>PVIC010011096.1:0-41941 GCA_004025085.1 Thryonomys swinderianus
TACTTTGTAGTTCAGGCTGGCCCTGAGCTCACTATGGTGCCCAGGCAAGCTGCCGCGAACTCAGCAATCCTCCCATCTCTGCCTCCCGAGTGCTGGGATTACAGCTGTGAGCCACCACAGCCGGCATTGTGGTATGCGGTGTTGATTGCTGGTGGGCGTGTCTTCACGCCCAGCATTATATGTGGTTGCGGGGGATCGAACTCAGGACCTTGCACTTTCGAGGCAGGCGCCGGAACCACTGAGCTAACCCTCCGGCCCTCCTTTCCTTTTTTATTTTATTTTTTAATTTTTTTTTGAGACAGGGTCTGGCTTTGTAGTTCAGGCTGGCCCTGAGCTCACTGTAGCCCAGGGAAGCCTGGAACTCAGCAATCCTCCTGCCTCTGCTCCCGAGTGCTGGGATGACAGGCGTGAGCCACCATGCCCGGCACTGTGGGGTGTGGTACTGACTGCCTGTGGGCGTGAGTCACCAGTCCCAGTATTATTGTAAGTGGTTTCCAGGGATCAAACCAGGTACCTTGCACTTGCTAGGCAGATGCCAGAATCACTGAGCTAAAATCTCTGGCCGGAGACCTCTCTTTTAACATGCTTAAAATTCTAGGACTTAAAATAGAAAAAACACAGGAAGTAATTATCAACCCTCTCAATGTTGAGAGATGTGGTATTTCCTTTCTGAGCAGTAAAAAGAAACATGCTCTAACTCTGGCAAAGAAAACAAACTTAAAAAGGGAAATGTCTACTACTTGACATTAACTCGTAAATAACAATTTAATAACTCAAGGATAAAGAGTCAAGCAGTGTCATATATTTCTAAGCATCCAGAAGAAGCCGCATTGGCTTTATAACAGCAGAGATGTGATTTTGGTTATGGCTCTAAAAAAGCTCTCAATCCTTGATGGATCTCTTAAATAACAGCCCTGAAAATACATTCAAATTGTATTACTACAAATTCCAAGTGACTATGCAAATTTTTCTTGCCACATGATATATATAGGTTGTCATTTTAATACTTGCAGGAAGAGAAGGTAACTATATATAAAAGAGAAAACAAACTATTCAATGTTCAAGGGTATAATGGAAAGGACTGCAAAAGTAATGCTGGGTTAAAAGAGAAGTTTAAGTATGAATGATATCCTGTGAAAACTGAAGGTCATAAATTCCTTACTTCCAAAAAGTAATTTTAAAAATGAATTCACAACCCAAGTTTAGTAGACTGAGATAAAAATTCTTCAGGGGCCAGAGATTTAGCTCATTGTTTCTGGGGCCTACCTTGCAAGCATAAGGTCCTGAGTTCGATTCCAGTAACCACATACAACAATGCTGGGCGTGGTAACTCACGCCACCAGCAATCACTATCACATACCACAGTGCCAGGTGTGGTGGCTCACGCCTGTCATCCCAGCACTCTGGAGGCAGAGACAGGACGATTGCTGAGTTTAAGGCTCGCCTGGGCTACATAGGGAGCTCAGGGCCAGCCTGAAGTACAAAGCGAGACCCTGTCTCAAGAAAAAAAAAAAAAGTTATAAGAAATGAACTGAACCTATGTACTGGACACAAGGTAGATGACAGTAGAACATCATCATTAAAGAGAACAGAAGGGTCAACTTAGAATTCTGTACTAATGAAGACACCTTTCAAAACAGATGAAAATATCGTTATCTTCAGCAAAGTAAAAAACTGACTGTTCATTGCTACCTGACCCATTTTATCAGGAATGTTAAAGTTCTTTAGACAAAAACGATACAGACGGAAATTTCAATTTCCAAACAGAAATAACAAGCAGTAAATATGTGGGTGATATATGACTTTTAGTCTCATTAATTTAATTTATAATTAACTTTTATGGCAAAACTGAAAAAAAAAAAAAACAAAAACCAACTTTGGGTCCGGATAGTGTTCAGAATTCAGAATTTTCTGGATTTTTAGAAAAGCAATACATGCATTAGCTATGTTACCTAACATCTCCAACTAGTTTTGTAGCAGCACCCTATTCAACATATTAATACATATTCAGCAGACATAAATATTCTTACTTAGTGAGGCAAGTCTACAGAAAGGGACACAAGTCAGGTGCTGTAGGCAAAGGAGTTTTTTGTGTTCTGTATTCTTCTGATTCAGCCTTTAAGTTAAAGCTGGAAGGCCCTGCATCCACGTGTACCCCTAAAATCTCAAGAGCCTCTCCTGTGCTAGCTCCTGCTGTCAGGTCTGCAGGGCACACAAACACAGGTAACTCTGTCCCGGTGCTGGGAGATAAGACAGTGCAAGTGACGCAGTTCCTACTCACCTGGGGCTTAGCAGGTGTACAGGAATCAGATACACTTTACAGAGGGGACCCTGATCAGGGAAAGGAGGCCAGGGAGTAAGAGATTAATTCAGTCTGGCTTTGAGTCCCAAGTGCGGAAGGGAGGCTTCACTTCTCACAGCAAGTCCTTCAGGTCAGACCAAGGTATCTGTAGCTTCCCCCGCAAGCAACAGCACATCAGCATTATCAAACCGGACTCACCAGTGATGCTCTCCGAGTCTCTCTGATTGCTGTTCATGAAGTTTTCTTCACCTCTTGGTGATATAAAAATGGCATTCTCGGACTGATTCATGCGGGCTCCTTTCTTGCTTTGGCTGAGGACAGCTTTGGTACGAATCAGAGCAAAGGGAATCCATCAAGTCATTTGATAAACAAATGGAGGTGGTTATATGGATATTTTCTTTTAGACAGATTTCCTCTGATGAGCAGGATGACATCTGTATCAACAAGTGCTCTCATGTGACTATCATTCCTGGAACAGTCATGACCTAAAAGAAAATACAGATCATGTGATTAGAATTCAGCATGCTGTTTTGACAGTAATAGCTGGTTTTGCATGTTGGTCTTTAGGAATGATACATAACAACATGAAAATATCTCAGTAACTATGCTGGAAGAATGAGGCCAGAAAAAAAACAAAACAGGATATGGTTTATGATTCTATTTCTGCAAAAATTCTAGAAAGAAGTCAACTTATCTTTAGTGATAGAAAGTAGGTCACTGGCTGCCTGGGGTTGCAAGAGACATTGCTAAGGCATTAGAGAAAAGTTTTGGGAATGATGAATAAGGTCATCATTGTGCTGTGATGGCTTCAATCACATACATACATAGACATATATACATGTATATATCACATGTGATCAAAGTATATACCTGAAGTACAGTGCAATGCATATTTTAAAATGTAAAGCCATTAAAAAATGTAAAGAAATTCAACTGCTCAGTGAAATATAAAAATAAGTAAAGGCTGTAAGGGCTGTACCACATGCAGAAGTGCACATATGCCGTAGAACAATGGGCAGAGTGAAAACTGAAGAGCCTTGCTACGAGATTTTATATGGAGGGAACAGTACTGCCTGAAGGCTGAAGAAGTTAGACAGGTACAAGAATCTTATAAACCCAAAAGAAAAGAATTAAATGCTCAGGAGTTACAGATACCAACCAAATGAAACAGAATGACACAAATCAGGGTTTCTGGGTTCTGGCCATTACCAACACTCTGTCCTCTGACTCCTGCACAGACACTGACAGCACCCTTTGCTCTGTTCTTTATCTACATGGCGCCAGCAGAAACTTCTTCCCAAACCTCCCCACCATAACCACTAACAGTGTTTCCTGTCATCAGACTGGATTTTAATTTGAAAAGGTGATAACTTACAAGATGTGTCCTTTAAACACAAAGATTCAGACAAGATAAAAATATACACATACCTTTAACAGAACATTAGGAAGTCAAACCTGCAATATGTCAAAAACATAAAATATCTTAGCCAGCCATGTCCATACATGTGCAATGGCAGCACTCAGAAGGCTGTGGCAGGAGGATTGCTGAGTCTGAGGCCACTCTGGGCCATACTGTGTATATAAGGCCAGCCTGAGAACTACATGGTACTACCATCTTTTAAAAACCACATGTGCAAAAAAGATAAAGTATCTTTATTTTGTTCATTTAAAATTTATTAGGGCCAGGGATTTAGCTCAAGTGGTACTGCACCTACCTTGGAAGCACAAGAGCCTGAGTTTGACCCCCGTTACCACCAAAGAAAATAAATAAAATAAAATTTATTTATTTTTACTTGAGAAGAGTAAGAAAGCAGTATTTCTTGATGTATAACACTGATGCCATCAGATAACTGAACAAAATCTGAACAAGGAATTTTGCCTACAAAAAGGTGAGGAATGAGAGTTATTAGGTAGACAACTAACAATATCATCTGCAATGTAAGTCTTTATGCTACATAGAATCTCCATCAAAGTCTTTTAAATGATAATACTCCAGAGATCTGGATTTTTAAATAGATAAGACAAACATACACATAATTAGACTAAAAATGGCAAGGCAGATAGAAGAATAAACTTGCCAGCATGCAGGAGGCCATCTAGTGCGCAGTCAGCAAACCACTGTCCAAAATCTGTAAGTATGTCCTGCACTTGTTTCGGTACCAAGAACTAAGAATGATCTTTCTTTGTTTGTTTTGTTTCAGACAGGGTCTCACTTTGTATGATCTTTATATTTTTAAATGGCTAGAAGAAAAAGGAACTAAATTGTATTGCATGTGAAAATTATATGAAATTCAATTTTTGGTGTGTATAAATGAACGTTTATTCAAACCTGGACACTCACGTATTTAAATACTGTCCACTGATGCTTTCATGATAAATGGCAGAATATGGCAGTTGTGACAAAGACCTTTCAGCCTGCAATGTCTAAAATTTTTTTTTTTTTTTTTTTTGAGACAGGGTCTTGCTTTGTAGTTCAGGCTGGCCCTGAGCTCACTATGTAGTCCAGGCAAGCCTAGAACTCAGCAATCCTCCTGTCTCTGCCTCCCGAGTGCTGGGATTACAGGCGTGAGCCACCATGCCCGGCACTGTGATATGTGGTATTGATTGCTGGTGGGCGTGAATCATCACGCCCAGCACTGTACGTGGTTACCGGGGATCGAACCCAGGACCCTGCGCTTGCGAGGCAGGCGCCAGAACCACTGAGCTAATCCTCTGGCCCAAGCCTAAAATATTGACTGTGTGACCCTTTACAGAAAATATTTTCCAATCTCTGACCCAAAGAGGTTAAAAGCATTCAGTTACCTTATAACTGTCTAAATCAAAGATTTCCCAGATCAGTTTTTTTTTTTTTGAGACAGGGTCTCGCTTTGTAGTTCAGGCTGGCCCTGAGCTTACTATGTAGCCCAGGCAAGCCTTGAACTCAGCAATCCTCTTGCCTCTGCCTCCCGAGTGCTGGGATGACAGGTGTGAGCCACCACGCCCAGCATTGTGGGGTGTGGTACTGATTGCTGGTGGGCATGAGTCACCACGCCTAGTATCATATCATTGTATGTGGTTACCGAGCCAGGGACCTTACACTTGCTAGGCAGGCTGCAGAACCAATGAGCTAAATCTCTGGCCCTCCCAGATCAACTTTTGTTTTTTTGCATTATTCAGTAAACTTTATTGGTACATTATATACACAGCTCACAATCACACAAAACATTGGGGAATTTGTACCAATATGTGACACAGGTCAATTCTCATTTTTACTCACATTCCTGCCCACCCACCCCCTGTATACATACTCTTTTATTTTTTTCCAAATCATATTTATTCCTTCCCCTCATTGCATTCCCACACCAAATTCCTTTTGGATATTACAAAAACTATCATATATTCTAGAGCTCCTTTACCTCTATAGGTGCTTATATCAAAGAAAAGATCTGGTATTTGCAATCTGTGTTCTATTTATTTCACTTATTAGTGTGTCCTTCAGGTGCCTCCATTTGCACATAAATGAATCAATCTTGTCATTCTTTATGGCAGAGTAATACTCCATTTTAAAAAAACAAAACACGTCTTCTTTATCCAGTCTCCAGTTGATAGGCATTTGGGTTGTTTCCAAGATTGAGCTATCATGAACTGAGCTGCTATGAACTGCAGATGAAAACAACACTGAGATTCCATCTCACTCCACAAAGAATGGCTGCTATTACAAAATCAACCAACGATAAATGCTGGCGAGGCTGCGGGGAGAAAGGATCCCTTCTCCACTGCTGGTGGGATTGTAGACTTGTGCAACCATTGTGGAGATCTATGTGGAGATTCCTCAGAAAACTAGGACTAGAGGTCCCATTCGACCCTGCTATCCCCCTACTAGGAATATACCCAAAGGAATTTTAAAAATCACATTGAAAGACAGACGTACACCCTTGTTCATCCCAGATCAACTTTTAAGCAGGGCTTCCCTTCCACATCTGATACTTGTAGTCACAAACTACTTTTGGAGAACATTAGTAAACTAAAAACAGATTACTCCAGTCTATCCTCACAGGTATATTTGAAAGTTATTTTCATTTTCTAAGAAGGCATTTTTATAAAGCAGTAAGTTACATATTTCTTGTGAAGAGGAAAGAAAGGGAGGGAAGGAGCTGGAAAAGAGAGGAAGAAATAAAGACAGGGAAGAAAATGAAAAGGGATAAGATAAAAGCAAATACTTCTCATTCTTGACCAAAATGATTCTTAAAAAGAACTGTGGTCCTTTTAATCCTATCTTAATCAAAAGCACTGTGAATCTAAGGGTAACTTTTGGACCGTCTGTCTACTGTTACACACGAGCTGGTTTAATCCTACACAACATTTATATTTTCCAACTTCCATTTATATATATTTATGTATGTAATATATATAGAAATATATAAATTTTTTACTACAAATTCCAGATCTTTGCTCAAAAGAACAAAGTGCTCTGGAGATTATGATTCAGTAGTAATTCTTGCATAAAGGAATAGAAAAAACTGAACACAGACTGAGTCTATCTTTAGAGTTATGTAGAAAGAATGCAATTTCCAGGGCCCAGGAGCTTGTCCAGCCTGCACCAGGCCCTCAGGCAGGGTGCTCGGACACCAGGATGATCTTCCATTTTCTGCTACATTTTCTGCCTGGCTTAAGTACAAACTTCTTGGCACTCAGTGTTGGGAAAGAGAGGAAGTACAGGACATTGTACATACCTTGGTATTACCCAAGACTGAATTTTATTTACTACTTTTCTGGCCTTGAACATACATTCTTCATTATCAAGATAAAGGCACTAATAACTACTCCTATAAGAAGGATCAAATATGAGGACTAAATAAAAATGGATCTCTTCAGCTTCTACCTACAGGCTGGACCTAAGGAAAAGATAGGTGTTTTCTCCTAATATTTCCTAAGCTTCTTCTATGTTTGAATATGGAATAGATGCTTTATATAGAAAGGGATTTTAAGGACTAAGAAACTGTGCTGCTAGCAATAAAGTAACAACTGCCATAAAGCTGAGACTACAGAAGAGGATATTACTGAAGTTCATTACTTGGAGGATTCTCTTCCAGTGGCTCCCACAGCAAACCACTCTGCCCGTTCTGGCTCCTACAGTTCCATTCCTTGGCTCAAGGTTTCCTCACCATCTTCACAGCCAGCAGCACAGGGTGTTCAAATCTCCTCCTCAGTTTCCACTCTCACAATAATGCCTTCTGCGGCCAAATCTTCCTCTGCCTCCCTTTTTTTTTTTTTTCGCTTTTGAGACAGGGTCTCGCTTTGTAGTTCAGGCTGGCCTGAGCTCACTATGGTGCCCAGGCAAGCTGCCACGAACTCAGCAATCCTCCTGTCTCTGTCTCCCAAGTGCTGGGATTACAGGTGTGAGCCACCACGTCCGGCATTGTGGTATTCGGTGTTGATTGTTGGTGGACGTGTCTCCACGCCCAGCATTATATGTGGTAACCGGGGATCGAACTCAGGACCTTGCGCTTGCGACCTCTGCCTCCCTTTTAAAGGACACGTGTATGTGTTGAGGATCCAAGCAGATAATCCAAGATAATCGCCACCTCAAAATCCTTACCTTGGTCACACCTGCAAGGTCCTCGGCCTAAAGTTTCAGGTTTGTCTGTAACTGGGGAGCTGGAGCTGGGTGTATTTGAGGGCAACTATTCAGCTTACCACAGTGGTTAGGAACATGAATTCTGGAGCTAGAATGCCTGAATTTGAATGCCAGTGCCATCATTTACTTTGGCACATTACTTAACCTTCTTTCTTCAACTGTTAAATAGGCCTAATACTATCTACTTTATGGGGTTGTGATGTGAATTAAGTGAGTTTTGGGAGAAAAACAGCGTCTATCTCAGAGGGCTACTGAAGAATTACAAGTTAATACACATGAAAGTCTTAAACTAATGCCTCAGTATACAGTAAAATGCTGTGTGAGTTTTAATTATTATAATTTCTAGCACCACCTCAGTATAACTTTATCATTATCTATCTGCTACTATACCTCACACAATAGAAAAGCTACTGAGAACTTGATGGCATCTTCTCTCAACGTAAGAAGTCACTTTTCTTGCCTGCCCTCTGACAGCCATTGTTTATAGCCATTAATCATCTTTCTCTTTGATGTATGAATAAACAGAAAGCACAATAATGACAGAAACTAAACTTTGCCAAGCACAAACTACACACTTTCAGCCTGTCCTATTGGTCCATTCTGAGGACTTCCTCCAGTGTCACCTACTTTCTTTGCTGGAGCCTAAGTCAATCTTTTTAGGAACAACTGCTCTTTAAAAAAGAGCCAATCACACAATATTTAATGAGAAGCAGGCCTTTGTTATTCACACACATTTAGAATAAAATAAAGTAAAATAACCAAGTAACTTACTTTAATAAGAATGAAACTTTAAAAGAAGCGCCAAAACACATCACTTACAGAAATACTGCTGGCAGGAAATGACATGGCTAATTACTTGCTTTGGCTCAGCCACAGAACTAAATGGTCAACAGTGAGTGACTAAATATAGGCCCTGTGCCTCAAAGAAAATTGCTACTTCCTTAAAACAGGAAACTATGGACAAAACAGCCTTGTTGAAAAGACTACAACTCAGGGTAATTTCATCTTACAGGAATGCAGAGCATGGAATTATAAGAAGTATAGTAACAATGTAACATTGGAAATCTATTTCAAAATTTTATTTTATATCCCACCAAAAGAATTATTTTATAAACAATACTTTGGAGAATCATTTGAAATATATGCTGGCTGTTGATGTGCACCCAGAAGAGAAACAGTGTGGGTTACTAACTATAGGAGCTCCCCATGCAGGGACAAACTAACCCAACCAAAGATAAGCTGTGTAATTTTCAAAGTAAAATAAATTCATTGTGTTCCTGTATTAAATAGGTAAAGTCTGACAAAGATTTATTAACTGTAATTTAACTGGCTATCCTCCGTATATAATTTCCCAAAAACCACACAGTAATCTAAAAGTCAATCAAGATATATAATGTAGGGCTGGAGATTTGGCTCAGTGGTTCCAGCGCCTGCCTCGCAAGCGCAAGATCCTGAGTTCGATCCCCGGTAACCACATACAATGCTGGGCTTGGAGACTCACGCCCACCAGCCATCAATACCACATACCACAGTGCCGGGTGTGGTGGCTCACGCCTGTCATCCCAGCACTCGGGAGGCAGAGGCAGGAGGATTGCTGAATTCCAGGCTTGCCTGGGCTACATAGTGAGCTCAGAGCCAGCCTGAACTACAAAGCGAGACCCTGTCTCAAAAAAAAAAAAAAAAAAAAGATATATAATGTACAAGTTCAAACTGCCCACAGTGATGGAATGTAATCGTACTGTATTCTTAAAATGTACTGGTAAACTCAATTTATTAAAAAAAAACCTTCCAGGTTACATTAGTGAACCAAGTAAAGACCTATACAGCTTGAGTGCTGAGAAGAGGCAGCGGGTGGAAGTACCAGCACCAGAATCCACACGGGCAAAATCCAAGCGAGCAGAGACCTGCGAAGGCTGCAAGGACCAGCACAGCCCACCCACATGGGGGTCCGCAGGACCAGCACAGCCCACCCACACGGGGATCCGCAGGCCTGCGCTCCCGCTGCCCCAGCAGCACACGGACAGAACAGCACAGCTATTTCCACCAGAAACCCGTCCCTTTTTAAGTTACTATTCAGTTTAACCATCAGTCAGGTTTTCAGAATATGAAAATCAGGTTCTCTACTGACCAGCAGACTGGACTCCAAAGGGCTGGAAAATCTCACCAGTGCGGTCCAGAGCCGAGTCTGACCTTCAGGGTTGGGGCCCAGCATCTCCTCCCACCTCATCTATTTGGGGCTCTTTGTTTACAATGAACACTTGCCAAGCAGGCAACCCTCCCCGCCCCAGTCTCACCCGCAGAAGGGCTTGGTCTGCAGTGCGTCCCAAGCAGCTAACGTTGGTATGGGTCTGGACAAGCTTTGCCAGCAGCACTGTGGTCGACCAGCCATCCTCAAGGTCTTCAGCTTCCACCACGCAAACGGACCTTGGACTAAGCAGCATCTGTCCACGTTAACAGTCTCCTGTCATAGCTCCTAACAAAGGACTGTCCTTCCTAATCATCTTTATTGTCCAATGATAATTTTTTTTTTTTTGAGACACGGTCTCACTTGTAGTTCAGGCTGGCCCTGAGCTCACTATGTATGTAGCTCAGGCAAGCCTCAAACTCAGCAATCCTCCTGTCTCTGCCTCCCGAGTGCTGGGATGAAAGACAGGCTTGAGGCACCAAACCCGGCATTTGTTGTGTGGTACTGATTGCTGGCGGGCGTGAGCCACCACCCTGGTATTGTTTTATGAGGTTACCGGGGATTGAACCAGGGACCTTGCACTTGCTAGGCAGGCACTGGAACCACTGAGCTAAGTCTCCATCCCCCAGTGATAATTTAAGATGTGTAAATTTTACATATTTCAACTTGTATGCCAAGGAATGCACAGCAGCACTGCTTAGAGGGGCAAAAGAGATTGGCACTATTTGTAAGCTACACACTTACAAAACACACACAATACAAACCTGCTCCAGATCACGGTGGGGCTGAGCTCAGGATGAGGATGACTGCTGCAGGGCACCAGCAGACAGGGTCTGTGCCCAGGAGGTACTACAGAAAAGTTCAGAAGTTACAAGGAAAGATGTGTAGAAGTTAACCTATCAGGCAAGGCTGCACTGTGCACTTAAAGGCATAATTTTAAGTGTTGCTTGTGCTTGGCGTTTAGTGCCAAGCCAAATACTGCAGGTTTAAAGAAAACTTCAGCCTCATTTCTTGTTGGCAAAAGATAATGAATTTTTATTCCTTGAAGGAATCCCGTCAAAACTACATAAGTGGAAAGGAATAGTGTCTCTCTATACTTTCTACAGTAGTATGAGAAGAAAACAGGTAACTGTGATTCATCAGGACCTTCAAGTTACTCAAAATCACACACTGCTGAGACGGCTAAGCAGCAGCTGAAGAAGCCTTTCCTAAAGGTACAGAAGACTAGAGCATTTTACACAACCTTAGCTTTATTTTCCAAGCTTTAGCTTTTGTAAGAGTTGCAGGAAAACAGGTTAGTTATTAACAGAAGTCATAATGTTGAACATTCTATGTCAACTTCCTCATTACAATATAATAAAAGTTACCAGGTCCTCAGTATTACATTGTATGCATCCAGAAAATCACATATTCAGTGCAGGAGAGTACAAAATTCAGTGAACAGTAAAAGGCTATCACTATCTTTGGATTTTATTTTTAAATTCTAAATACTATAAAGTTTAACGTGCTAGTAGATGTGTTTCTTTTTCCCATTTGGCCTTATAATATATATATTGGTATTGAGAAGTTAAAAGTCAGAAAAGTTAAAGACTATGAAATAACACATACTGTATAATTCGTTTCCAATGACTTCTCATCAATTCTCCATATTCGTAATTAGCAATTATTAAAGCTGAGAAATCTATACTTGGTTAAATCTGTGCTTCAGTTTCCTCATCTACAGAAATGGAGAGAATCACAATTCCTACCTTATTGGGTCATTACGTGTTAAACGAGTCCTTTATAAAACATATGTCACATACTTAATTCATAGGAACACAAATAAATGTTAAGATATAATCAAAACATTATGTAGATAAGGAGGCCAAATTATAGATTCCAAAAGTACTATCTCATGGTACCTGGTCATCCAGACAAAGACTTAGAAAACACATGACTAAGGTCAGTCCCTTCCTTCCCATACTGCTAACAGCTGCACCTGCAAGAGATGTGCTGTCATAAAAACATGGCTGGACAACCAGCTCTGCAAAGGCCGCTCGGCAGTAACTCAGGAGTTTAATACTTATTTTTACCTAGAGTAATACTTTCTTGCAACTAAACTGTAGTAACAGTTTCTAGTAATATTCTGTATTACACAGTACTGTACTTTAAATGTTAGCCTTTGGTGTGGAGACCAATTGGAGCAAGACACAGGATTAAATAGACAATATTTATTTATTTTTATTCGTCCATTCATTCATTCATTCATTTATTTGAGACAGGGTCTCACTTTGTAGTTCAGGCTGGCCCTGAGCTCACTATGGAGCCCAGGCAAGCCTGGAACTCAGCAGTCCTCCTGCCTCTGCCTCCCGAGTGCTGGGATTATAGGCCTGAGCCACCACACCCGGCAAGTGATTTTATTTTTTTGAGACACGGCCTTGCTATGTAGTTCTCACTGGACTTAAAACTCACTGCATAGTCCAGGTTGGCCTCAAACTTGTGGCTATCCTCTTGCCTCAGCCTCCCAAGTGCTGATATTACAGGTGTGTATCACCACACTCAGCTTTAAAAAGGCAATTTTTAAAAAAACATGAAAGTCCTATTTTTCTTTTTGCAGCCAACTTTCTATATAATTATTATTGTATCTCTTCAATGCTTAAACTTATATGTGAACACATGAATTTTTGTTGGAGAAAAATGTATGTGGCAGAAGTAGCAATCTCTAGAGAGTAAACCATGCAGGTACAGTTCTTGGCAATTTTGCAGAAGTTGTTCTTGTATCTACCTGGCTAGTCCAAAGCAGTGCAGATTTCAATTAACACAATGGAAGCTTAAGCCTCAGTGCAGACATTTTCAGGTGTTTGGTTATCTGGTGATATAAACACTTTGAAGAGAGAGGTGTACGTGAAGTTCAAAGATGATGAGAGTTTAAAAGTGGTGTATCTTTTTCAGCTGGTAAAAATCAATCACAAACTACACTGGAAATTTCCATTCAATTTCTCTCTCTTTCTTTACACAACATGTACCTAGTCATGTACAATTTTGTTTCTCATTACAGATAAATGGCTATGTTCAGTTGGAAAATTCAATGAAGAATTTATGGAAAGTCACAAAGTTTTATCATCTTTTACAAAGAGAATGTTAATATGTTATTCATCTTTTATGTTCACATACTAGTGACCTATATCATTTTATGATTTTTATATCACCATTTTAATGACTACCCAGTACCCAAATCATACAAGTATACAATCCTTGGTCAAGTCCATTGGTAACTTTCACATAAGACTAGGCTCTTGATCCACTTTTAAAACTCAAGTATACATCAAAAGGTCCAGCAAACAACTACTGGCCAGATTTGGCCCATTTGGTCTGGTGATGTCTAAACTATACCTAAATCATGTATTTTTTTTAATTTCTTGAGACAGGATCTTGCTATGCAGTCCAGGTTGGCTTTGATCTCACTGTGCAGCCTAGGCTGGCCTCAAATTCGCAGTAATCCTCCTGCCTCAGCTTCCCAGGTGCTGAGATTACAGTGGTGTGTCACCATGCCCAGCAATCATGGTATTTTTATACATAACCCCGAATGCTATAAGGACAACAAACTTGTAGAAAAAAAAGTATAACAACTGCTCAAACATCAACGTTTCCAAAACTATACTCAACAAATTCTATCTTACACTTGAAATTCTAGCATAACAACTGAAAAGGATACATAGTTATAAAAGAGTGCTGAAGAGTCTTGACTGCTTGCATCTAAATGTCCAAAAACCTCATGCAGTCATAGATGGGGCTTCTCAGAGAGGGCTGGATCCAGAGTGTATAATGCTGGGACTGATTCATGATGCAATGCTAGGATCATGAGCACTAAAGTAGCCTGCCTGGATAAGACATAAGGAATAGAAAGAGCTGTGGTTGTCCTTGTTCCTTTGCTACCTTCTCCCTACCATGAACTGCTTCTCCTGAGATGCCTGTCAGCCACGCCACCCTGCTTTGTAGCTGTTGATTATGGACGGAAACCTCTATAGACTGCAAGCTAAATAAACCTTTCCTTCCTAACTTGTGGATTTGGGGTATTTTGTCTTAGCATCAAGAAGAGTAACCAAGACAAGTGCTTTTACAGATCTCCAGTTCTATGTTTCTCCATCATCATCCAGTGTTTGAAAACTCATTTTTTAAATAAAAGGTCATGATTAGCTCAGAAAAATGAAAAACACAGATATTATTATTTGGCAGTCAAAAAACATTTCTGTGGTGGTCATAGAGTAGTTAACTCATAGGCAGCAGGATGGAATACCTCAATACTAAACACAGACTTCAAATGGGCAGTCACATTCAGAGTCTTTTTGTCTTCTCCAAGACAAAAAACAATTTCACATTTAAAACCATTTGTAATTCTGCATCCTTTTAAATGAGCAAGATCATCTCTGTTATTTGACAAAGGAGCTATATAATACTAAATATTAAATTCTAAATATAAATTCTACCATTTAGGAAACCTTTTCAAAATAGGTCTCAATTTCTAAGGACTCAGTGGACATTTTAAATATTTGAAAGTTTGGTAACAGAGGAAATAAGTATTAATATATGATTATTATTATTAAGTTGAATCAGAAAGTACTTTTTTTTTTTTGAGACAGGGTCTCACTATGTAGCCCAGGCAAGCCTTGAACTCAGCAATCCTCCTGCCTCTGCCTCCCGAGTGCTGGGATGACAGGCATGAGCCACCACATCCGGCACAAAGTACATTTTTTATTAGCTTAACAAGACAATGAAATTTCTCTTACAAAAAAAACCTTTTTGTGCAGGAATGTCACAGGGTGAAAATGAGGTCTCAGCATCAATCATAAGGTGAGAGGACTTGGCCTAAGATCAAGGGAGTAGTATTTTCTCTCTCCTGAGGAAGAAGAAAGGAGGATTCAGAGAGGGGCAACTCAGAGGCCCAACACCAGGGATTTGCATGAATCTTAGAGAAAGTTTTAGCTTTCCCATAACAGAAAGCTAAAGGTTCAAACCAACTTATATAGCTTTTCAAGGGTCTGGACCCTTGGTTGACATTCGGCTTACACACATATTAAAGTATGAGTTCACAAAGATAGCTACTGTTAAGAATTTATATTCCAGGATATTAATACAATCATTAGAGCTATTTTATTTTCTAAAAAAAAAAATGTTTTAACATGGGATCCTCCAGTGCTTCCCAAGTTTGTCCTGAATACTGAATTCCTGGACTCAAGTGATCCTCCTACCTCAGCCCCTCACAGCTTGGACTATAGGTACATACCACTGCCCCTAGCTTTAAATCTTTTTTAAACATAGGAAATGTTGTGTTTTTAACTAAAGTAATGGGAAAAAAACCAGAAAAAAAAATGTAACTCTTCAGAAAAACACAGAGTAAACAACATTAATGCATTTGTGAGTTTACTGTTCTCACACCAAAAATGGTGAAAACATCTTAAGCAACAGCATTTTAAATAATAGCTTTTGTGGGTACCAAAATACGTACTATGCTTCTGGGACCAGATAAATCCTTCCCCAGATCATCAGAAAGCATCTTCTTTCAATGCTGACTGGTAAAATGTACGTAGAAGACTAAACCAAAGATATCGTTCACTAAGAAACCTGGAAACTCTTCCACAGAAGATTAAGAAATTGACTGAACCACAGATACAACTGTGCTGTCAGACTCAGTATTTCCTCTTAATGTGCTCTTCAGGGTTTATCCTCAAATTAAGTAGACTCCTTGAAACAGTACTCTCACATAGCAGTAAGGAATATACAAAGTTTAAAAACAGTCACAGGAGGGGCCGGAGGGTTAGCTCAGTGGTTCCGGCGCCTGCCTCGCAAGCGCAAGGACCTGAGTTCGATCCCCAGTGACCACATATAATGCTGGGTGTGGAGACATGCCCACCAACAATCAACACCGCATACCACAATGCCAGACGTGGTGGCTCACGCCTGTAATCCCAGCACTCGGGAGGCAGAGACAGGAGGATTGCTGAGTTCGCGGCGGCTTGCCTGGGCACCATAGTGAGCTCAGGGCCAGCCTGAACTACAACACGAGACCCTGTCTCAAAAAAAAAAAAAAAAAAGTCACAGGAAAATTATGTTCTCATTTCTCTATGCACTCTAGCAAAATGTAAATTGCTATTAGTGTCTTAAAATGATCCTAGATCCTTATTATTTAAAAATTATAATGCATAACATGTCCTCAATCAACTTGAACCACTGGTGGTACAGGCATGACTGTCCCATGCCACCCAACAGTCCAGAGTTATGGCACGCCTGCACTGATGGAACATGACATGTTCAAATCAGAGCCACCCAGCAGGAAAACACAAATTACGGGCCATCACAAGCATAGTAATGCCTTCAGAAGCACCAGTTCCCATAAGGTGGGTGCTCCAAATAAAACTGCAGGCAATGCAGCCTCTTCAAATAAACAAAGTTACCCTGACACAGGATATTCAATCTTTTATGACTAGTGACAGGGTGTAACTTAAAAGGGGGAAGGGAAGCTGAGAGATGATGGTCAGGAAGGAAGATGTTGATTACAAACATGTTTCTAAATACACGTAATTCTAGAATCACACTCGTATTCTCGAATAGTTAAGACATATAACCATTGTAATAACGTCATTCTGTTTGACCAAAGGCTTTCTAATTATATTACATTTAAACATATGTTATATATTTTTATTATTAGATGTTAAGACTTGTTTTTTCAAAACCAACAGCTACAACCATGTCCAGGATTTCAAGACAAAGCTACTTTTTTGTGTGTGTGTGGTACAGGCATCAAACTTAGGACCTTGTGCTTGCTAAACAGGTGCAACACCACTGACCTATGTCACCAGCCTTAGAGAAGGATTTTTTTTTTTTTGAGACAGGGTCTCGCTTTGTAGTGCAGGCTGGCCCTGAGCTCACTTTGTAGCCCAGGCAAGCCTCGAACTCAGCAATCCACCTGTCTCTGCCTCCCGAGTGCTGGGATTACAAGCGTGAGCCACCACGCCCGGAAGGATTTTTCTTTAAATCTTTATTGGTACATTGTATATACACATTATGATCACACTCAATATTGGGAATTTGTACCAGTATGACACAATTTAATTCTCATTTTTTCCCATTCCCATTCCCACCCCATCCCACCCTATCCCTAAATACATAAGCTTTGTTTCCCTTTTTTTTATTACCATATTTTTTCTTTACCCCTCATTACTCAGCCCTCCACATTTCCCTTTGTATATTTTCTATTTCACAATAGCCAACATATATTCTAGAACTCATTCACATCTTCAGTTTTTCATATCAGAGAACAGATACAATATTTATACATCTGTGACTTATTTATTTCACTTATGAGTATGTCCTGAAGGTACGTCCATTTGAGTATAAAGGACTCAAACTTATCATTCTTTAAGGCAGAGTAATACTCCATTTTATAGATAAGCCACATCTTCTTTTTCAAGGATATTTTTTCAGTGAGTATTGACACATAGGATGAATTGGGGTTGCCACTATGTAGTCCAGGCTAGCCTCAAATTCACAGCAATCCTCCTGTCTCTGCTTCTCGAATGCTGAGATTACAGGCATGAGCCACCACACCCAGTTTCTATTCCTTGTTTAAAACTGCTAAAAGTAGAAGTGAAATACAGGTCAAAATAAATCCTTAAATACCGCATTGTTTCTCTGGTATGAGAAACTAAAAACATAAATAAGGACCAAAATGCACAACAAATACTGGAAAATGAGAAGAAAATGGTCAAATGAGAAGGGGAACACAGGAAGGGAGAAGAGGAGAAAGAAATGGACAAAAAAAAAAAAAGGGAATAGAGCCTGGCGTGGTGGCTTGCGCCTGTAATCCCAGCACTCGGGAGGCAGAGACAGGAGGATTGCTGAGTTCAAGGCTTGCCTGGGCTATATAGTGAGCTCAGAGCCAGCCTGAACTACAAAGTGAGACCCTGTCTCAAAAAAAAAAAAAAAAAAAAGAGAATAGAAGGAAAACAATGGAAACAAAGCTTTTGTAAATAAGGCAAGAGGGCTAAAGTGTACAAATTCCCTATGAAGAATGTGATCATTATGTATACCTAAAGTGTACCAATAAAATTTTAAAAAATAAAATTGCTATAAAATAAATCCTTATTGCAAGAAATTAGGTTCCCTATATCTTACTACCTGCAACTGATGGGCATTCCATAAACTATCTCAGTTGTGTCCTTGCAGCCTGTACTAGGAAAAAATTGAACTACACAGAAAAACATGAGAATTAAAGCATTTTAAAACTGAAGGCTTTCTTAATGCAATGTACAGAAATATCCAGGCCTCTCCAGAGTTACAGTACCAACTAAGCAAATCATTTACCCAAGTGGCAAACATTCCTTAGAGATGGAATTGATAGCACTGTGCTACTGTTTTTTTTTTGTTTTCTTATAATTTATAATAACTGATGATGAAACATCGTCCACCTAAAGTAAACATGCTATGTGAAGGAAACTAATGCCCTTAGAACAGACTGAAAACTGTTGACTCAGGGTTATTACCATTAGTCCCACTACCATATAGGTGATACATATGTATGTAAAAATCTACACTGAAATCCTCCAGGATTATGATCTTATGAAGAGCTCTTTCTCCCTATTTAAATGTCCTAAAATTGCGATCTTTAAAAACATTTTACGTCCACTTCTACTTTTTTCCCCCTTTCTCCCTAAGAGGTTATCACCCATCGCACTTCCCAGACCAAACAAGCCTCTCCTTCCCTAACCTGCTGCAGGGCTGAGAAACCAGATAACCAGGCTATCAGAGAGCCCAGACAGTGTCTGCGGGGCTCAGCCCCAGGGCCGGTTCTCCCTGGCTGGCCTCCAAACTCCAGGCCCTGCCTTTCAGCTCTCCAGCGTCAACAGTGCGGCTAATGCTCTCACCCTTCTCACCAAGCATTTCCCTCAGCTGATACTCTTCCTAAGCTGGCTCTGAAGACACTGATCTTTCTTCATTGCCTCCTAAGAAAAGTGTAGCTCCTTCTCTCTTCTGTGAGAAATTTTACTGTTAACTGTACTCAGAAATACAGACTGGATGACAGATATGGATAGAAGATTTAGGAAATTTAAATTTTTCTTGTGATTTTGCTCTTATTAGCATTTAGTGACTCTTCTGTTAATGACAATGTGCTCAGTAGTCATTTCTTCCTCACTACACGGGGGCTATATGCAGCAAAAGATCTTCCTTTTGTATGTCCAAAACCTAACAACGAGCGACATACTAGAGAGATTGCTATGTATGCCTAGACATTGCTTACTGATTAAAATGCCAATACCCTGAATTACAGAAAACGTTATGGGACAAAATTAATTACTGATCTACTTTCAGCTCAACATAACCAAATGATATGCCTTGAAAAGCAAAATCAAGCTAAGACTGAACTCGCTAAAGAAAACACTGTATTTGCTTTATGAAAAACGCAAGTTTGGTGTTAGAATGATTTCTCATTTTTACAGCAATAACATAGCACTCATTTTTCCTGTAATAATTAAAAGAATAAACCTTTCTTCCTTCAGCTCATTTTTTAGTTTTATTATATTCTCCACTAAGCACTTACAGCTAGTTATGAAGTCCTTTACAATAAGACTCCTGATATCTTTTGTTGAAAATCAAATTACTAATTAAGCCTCATTTGTAGCCTTTCAATTTTGTGAGTAAAGATAGTTTTTTTCAGTTATTAAATTATATGTTCCTAAAGGACACAGCAGTACCATCTCTGGTCTGTAGGCTCCTCCTACTCCTCTCTTCTGCCAGACAAAGTGCTCTTTCTTAACCAACAACCTTCTTTTGTTTTGATTCATATTGGCAGCCTGAAGGCTCTTGGCACATATCACGTCCATGGCAGAGTGTCAGAGCACAGAGCAGAGCTCTGATCCCAAACTTTAATAAATGATGAGTTTCTGAGTAGTCCATTTTCTATACTAATTTGTATTTTAAATATACAGCAGCTAAATTCTCCTGTAAAGGTCACGAGCACTTTGGCCCTTAGATTGAGGCTGCTGTGAAGTCAGCCACGACCCATGGCTTCTGATCACTGACACGCCTCTGAGGCTCTCTGAAATGCCCTTTCTCCGAGATGACCCCAGATCACAATCCGTCACTCATCTCTTGCCCTCTGCTCTCCCTTCCCATCCTCTCACCAGTAAACCATATTATAGCTGCTTTTCGAGAATCAGAAACAAGCACAGCCTCTCTCAAGTGCGCTTGTTGGTGGAGGTATATATAAATGAGTAATCCTTTCAGAAGAGGGTTTGGGTGGCTCAAGAAGAGAATTAACAACTAGCAGTTTTCAAAAAGTGCCACTTCATTAAACTAGATACTAAAAGAGAGATGGAAAAATACATAACAACTCTACCCAAAAAGAGGTTAAATATTTAAGAAACCTAAGATCTACTGAGGAGAGTGCTAGTGATCTCCAACATATAGATTTGATCTAATATCTAAATAAGGAAAAAAAATCTAAGAAAGTAAGATAGCATCACTGGATAGTGAATAGCTAACAGGTGTTACATCTGCAGTTTCTAGCTGAAATGGTCTATTGTAAGATTTTAATGGGTTCCTTTGGGACATAAAGATTTGCAGTAGGTGTCAGACAGAACAGTTTTTAAAAAGTTTTTTAGAAAACAAAGATGCCAGAGCAAGCAGCAGACACAGCCACTTTGGTAGCGGTATAGAGACCAACTTGAGGAAAGAGTTATAGGGAAAGTATTTGTAAATTTAAATGTGTCTAATCCAATTAAAAAGTCTGAACTTAATCCTGCGAGAAGTAGGTTTGGAAAGTGACTCTAAAGAGAAATAAATCCAGAAGCAGAATATAAGGCAAATTGGAGGAACAGAGAAGTCAGAAACAAAAATAATTTGGAAATTGTATCACAGCATACATGGGTTACTGTAATGCAGCCATAAACTAGGTGAACGGAAATAGAGAAATCTGTCAGGGACACAGAACTTGTTCGCTGGTGGGTTGGAATAGGGGAATATTTTCCTCCCCTAAGACATAAGGACACCTGGCATATTCCTAAGTCATCCAGGCCTGAAACTGCTCCATTCCTTTGCCCTACTCTGAGTTTTCTGGCCAAGACATTTGTGGCCTCCTAGCAAACTGGCTTCTCATCCTCCTTGCCCATCCACACAAAATGCACTGCAGCTAAAACAAGACTGTACTCCCTAGCTCCCTAGACATACTAGGAGGTTCCAACTCATTAACTTTGTTCATACAATTTCTTTCACTTCTGGGCCTTTTTTCATTCTATGTCCAAAGTCTTAATTCTTTACACACCAGCTGAGCACTGTTTCTCCACAAGCCTTCCCAGAAGCCCAAACTCAAAGTCACCACTGCCTCTCACCACTCTGCTTTGCTCCAGAAGACTTTTTAAAAATTTTTTCATTGTAGTTGTTACTCATCTCCTCTTGTAAACTGTATAACTTATGGCAAACACACTCTATGTTTTATTCCTCCCCTCTTTCTTTACAACTAATTGATGATCTTGATGAATATCATATAGCAACAGCATAATATAAGCCTAAGAACACAGACTCTGAAGGCTGAATGCTTGAGTTTGAATCTTAATGCAGCTACTTTTTAGCTTTGTGACCTTGGGCAAGTTACATAATTTCTCTGTGCTTTAGTTAGCCAATGGAGATAATACCAGATATTTCATAAAGTTTTAGAGAATTGGGTTTAGAACAGTGTAAACACCATAAAAGTATCAATTAGGTACATAAAATCACATTTTAGAATGGAAAAATACTGACTATGCTGTGGTAACTGGTTAAAGCTTGGGAAAATGAAATAGCAAGAGCACAGGCAGTATTTAAGTACAAATTACTACACACTAATTCTAAATTCTCTTGTGTATGTCTTAATTATTACTTTATTATAGTCTTTACAGTTACAAGAGATTGTGCTTTAGTTTAGTATTTCAATATCCAGACAGCCTCCTGAATTCAGCCTCTTATGGTCCTTGCTAAACTGATCTCCTTGTGACCTTTTATAACCTTATAATCTGTCTTCTTAAAGGCTCAAAACGGTCTTAGCAACATGCAAATCTGCTACACACCTCTCCATTCCGCTTCCCCCAGGACAGTTTAAAGCCCCTTCAGATTTCATACAAAACCTTGCTCACCTGGCCCAGCCGACTCTCTGAGGTCATCTCTCAAATGTCTTTCCTTAAAACAAAACCTCAGTCAATCTCATGGCTACTCCTCAAAGGCCTTTTGCATGTCATTGTGCTTGGAATCCCATGTTTATTAGTTTGCTGGGGCTGCCATAACAAAATATCACAGTCTGTGTGGTTTAAAAAATCAAAATTTATATTTTCACAACTGCAGTGGGTTGAGGTCCATGATGATGATGTTAGCAGATTTGGTTTCCCTTGAAGCCTCTCTCCTTGGCTTTCCTTTTTTTTTTGGCAGGGTCTTGCTTTGTAGTTCAGGCTGGCCCAGAGTGCACTATGTAGCCCAGGCAAACCTCAAACTCACAGCAATCCTCCTGCCTCTGCCTCCTGAGTATTGGGATTATAGGCATGAGCCACCATTCCCAGCTCTCTTAGATTCAAAATTTCTTTGCTTATAAGGTCAACTGTCAGATTAAATTAGGGCCCACCCAAATGGCCTCTTTTTAACTCAATCAGCCCCAAAACCTTGTCCAAACATAGACACATCCTACAGTTACAGGGGTTAGGAATTCAACATACGAAATTTTTTTTCTTTTTTTGAGACAGGGTCTCACTTTGCAGTTCAGGCTGGCCCTGAGCTCACTATGGTGCCCAGGCAAGCCGCCGCGAACTCAGCAATCCTCCTGTCTCTGCCTCCTGAGTGCTGGGATTACAGGCGTGAGCCACCACGTCCGGCATAGTGGTATGCGGTGTTGATTGTTGGTGGGCGTGTCTCCACACCCAGCATTATATGTGGTTACCGGGGATCGAACTCAGGACCTTGCGCTTGCGAGACAGGCACTGGAACCACTGAGCTAACCCTCCGGCCCTCAACATACAAATTTTGAAAGGACCCACTCAACCCTTAACTATCCCTATCTTCTTCTTACCCAAGCAAGTTGCCTAAGAGTCCCCAGGCTTTCCCTTTCCACACTAATTTCAGTGCCTTTTCCGTGTTCCCATCATATTCTGTCCTGCTACTGCTCAAACAACTTCATAATTGTTTCCTTCCTTCTTCAGATTATATTCCTTTACAGTGAGGACTACACCGCTAGCACCCGGCACAGGGTTGGCCCACTGAAAGTATTTAGTAAAGACTTGATTAACAAGACACACAACTTGAAAGAAGGTAAACTTATATTCCAGTCCTATTAGCACAAGTTATTTAATGCTGAATTTCTTTTCTGAATAAGACAGTCGCAAAGATAAACACTTTATCATAATAAAAACACCTATTCGTGGGGTTGCTACACAGGAGGTAATCAGAAAACATTAGAATGAAGATTCTGATCTTGCTTGTTTACACCTAGTCAAACCTACTCTTCCACAGGCACATGGCCTGGATAACCTACCCTTTTTGCTTCAGTTGCTTATCTAAAAAAAAATACCTCCGGGCGCTATTGGCATAAGCTAAACATTTAGATAGTTATGTGGTACACAGTATTACATAAATGTTTCCTATTATTATAAGAACAATGCAAGTCTGGATAGCTATGATTGGAAACCATGAATAATTTAGCTCCTTCCATCACTAAGTCATTTAAATGTGACCACTACTTCAATGCCTCAGGTTTCTTTCCAACTAAATAGGATAAATTTTAAAAGGTTCAAAAACTAGTACAGCAGACGCTAGTTCAAAATTTAAAAAACTCAAAATGAACATGAATAACAAATTATCATGCTTCATTCCTTATTGATGTTTAACATATTTTGGGCGTTGAAATAAAATTTGTTAAACAAAACTTTTGCACTTGTTGTGACTACAAGCAATAACTATTTACACTGAATAACGCCCTGGGCTCATATTTAACTGTAGAAGCCATAAACCTACAACCTGGGAAGGACTTCTGTGAAGAAAGTCCAGTTCTACCCTTTCTGACCTAAATACAACGAGGTAGATCTGGAACAGCCTTCTAGGGTCTGTGAGGGATGGAAATTGCACTGAGAGAACAACTTATTACAAAGTACTAAATCGGGGATTCTGGATTTATTTTAGATGTTCAAGGAGTGTTGACACCAGTGTTAGGAAAAAGTGCTGAAAAATCCCTTTTAACCTCAACCTTTAGGATGCGTAACATTTGAAGTAGGCAGAAGTCATCTGATCTATAACTCCGGGGCAAGGTGATTCTAGGTTTGAACCCCTCCTTGTTACATAAGACTTAAGTCCTTGATACTCAAAGGGGTGCAACAGCTTTGTTAAAGTAACTGCCCTATATACGCAGAGCTCGTAATTGGTGTACCTGGCAAGCCGCAGGTACTCAAATATTAGTTCTTCAATACTCGTTCTTTCCTCAAATGAATAAATACGTGTGCACAGTACACTGTCCTCACATAGCAAGTGTCTTTAAATGCAGTCTGAGACTTGTTGGACACCACTTACTATCTAGGAAGCGGCAATAACTGCTGCAATCACATCCCTGCCTCCTCGCCTGCGTCCTTCGCAGCCAAGTGTTGCCTGGCCACCGTTAAGTGTTAAGACCTCTGCACCTCAGACTTCCACTTGGGGAGCAAAGAGCTAAAGGTCACAAAACGTTTACCAGGACGGACCAAACACTGCAACAGTCTGCTTCATTTTGTTCCTAGGTCCATTCAAACCTGAATTTCTACGGAAAAGTAACTACTCTTCCTGCGCAGAAATAGCATGTCTGAGTAAAAGGAGCGTGATCCGGTGGCCGAGGTCAGAGCGTGATCCGGTGGCCGAGGTCATCGCGAGGCGGACGAGGGTGGACTCTTGTGTTTAGGAGACTATTTTTACGTGGCATTAAAAAGCACCCCTGTCAATCCCACTACTTAAGCTTCAGAATAAGGTCCGGCGTCTTTCTCCCCCCAAACACGCTGCACCTAGCTGGAAATCAACCGCAGGACCAGCCGGGGAGCGCAGACCGCTCCTCCCGCGACGTCCCGAGACGACCGCAGCCGAGGGCTAGCGCGCGGACGCCGGCGCCCGGGTCCCGAGCCCCGCTCCAGAGGGCGCCGTCCCGGCGAGCACGTTCGGCGCCAGCGGGGAAATCCGCGCGGGACGAGCCTGGACTCCCTGCCGGACCTGGCTCCACCCGGGTTCGGTCGGGTACGCGGCGACCTGCGGAAACCGCGAGGTCCAGGTCGCCGGGCGGCTCACTCACCGGACAGCGCGGAGTCCTCAGCCGAAGACCTGCAGCCCCGCGGCGGCCCCGGTTCGGGGGCTCCCGGGCGTGACAGGGCCGCAGGGCGGCTTCAGCACCTCCGCCCTGACCGCGTCGAGGCAGCATCCACCGCGTCGAGGAAGCTCGCAGGCGCCCTGCTCTCCCAGCAGGCCTCGCGGCCTGCGCACAACCTGCTGGGAGCTGTAGTTCCCCGGTCGCCCGATCCGAGAGGCCCCTCTCCGCTCTGCCCTGCCCCACCGCCGGGCCCACGGCCGCGGGGCTGGAGCGGAGCTCGCGGCCTGCGCCTTCCAGCGCTCCTCCGTGAGTACGCTGGGGGTCCCCGGGCCCCGCGGACGCAGCTCGGTGAGGACAAGGGCCGGCCGGGGAGGCGGGCGGGGTTGCAGGGGCGCGAGAGCGCGCGGCTCGGCCCGGGAGGGAGGCAGGGCCAGCCCAGGCCCCCCGGTCGCTCCCGGCCCGCGCCCCACCTCCGAACCTCGGGGTCGCGCTGGGGACCTGAGGTCGCTCGCGGTCCCCCTCCCGCACGGCGTGGACGTCGCGTCCGCAGGACTAACTGCCCGCGGAGTCGGGTCGGCGGAGTCGGGGCGCGGGGTGGAGGCGCCGCCGCCGCCGGTCGGGTCGGAAGCCGGAGTCGGTCGGGCAGGCTGCCCAGCTCCGTGCCGCTCGCGGTCGGCGACGGGATTTTATGGGTGCCCAAGATCACTTTGAAAAGTACACTGATTGTGAAGCTCAACAAGGCGAATTAAGTCGGGTTCTCCGCCTTCCTGTGACACTGGCCTCTGCTGGACACGTAATGGCCTCAGAACTCGGGTTCTGCGCGTGTCCTTGGGTTTTCAGGGAAGTGTCGACCTTTCGGGGACCGGTTCAGACGAGCCTTCATTCTTCAGAACGGGTGTGTTATTTATGAAGCTGTATTGTGGCCGGCTGTTTAGGTACGCGTGGAAGGGGCTGTACCGAGGCACTTGAGAATACTGAAATGCAAGTTTCTGCAATCTACTTTGTAAGGAAAGGGTTTATATTCATACCTAAACAAAAGGCATGTGAGAGAAAGTGACAGCGAGTCTCCTACCCGCTCCTTTGCCAGGAGCAGCTGCAGCCTTGACCTCCAAGTGTCTTTTAAAATTATCTCTCAACAGCCCTTTGGCACTAAATCAGCCTATGGGGCCAGCCCTTTCAGTACTAACAGTTGTGACAGACTGTGCCCTTCTGCGTTTCTCTGAAAACTTTTGTTGTTTAGAACAACAAAGTAACTGGCTGATATTAAGTGAAAAACAAGCAGCATCCAAAGCAGTGATAACCCAAAAATGCATTTCCTCGTGACAACACTAACAGCTCTTATGAAGGTCAGCTGCCAGTGCTCAAGGCCTTGTCTGCACTGGTTACCAGTCCCGGTGCCCCGTGCAGAGCTTATCTGTGGTGGCCACGCATTACATACATGTGTAGTGAACACCTGACTGTTACAGATAGCTGAGTCACAAGTATGTGTGTAAGGAGACAGGGATTTAGCCGAGTAGTTCTGGCACCTGTGTCTCAAACTGAAGGTACTGAGTTTGATCCATGACACAAACAAAAAACCTAAAAAAACGAGTGTGTGTGTGTGTGTGTGTGTGTGTGTGTGTGTGTGTGAGAGTTCTCCCTTCCTTGGCTGTTTCCTTGGAAAAGGCTACAAAAGTGGGAATTTCAGGCCAGGGATTTAGCTCAGTGGTTCTGGCGTCTGCCTTGCAAGCATTAGGTCCCAAGTTCCATACTAGTAACCACATACCACAGTGCCAGGCTGGGTGGTGGCTCACGCCTGTCATCCCTGCGCTCGGGAGGCAGAGGCAGGAAGATTGGTGTGAGTTCAAGGCTTGACTGGGCTATAGTGAGCTCAGGGCCAGCCTGCACTACAAAATAAGACCCTGTCTCAAAAAAAAGGAATTTCACTGGGTCAAAGGGCCTTGATGCTTTCATGGTTATCAACACACTACCAAGCTGCTTAGAGAAGAGCCTTGCCTTTGCCCTGCCGCCACCTCATGTGAGCGCCTTGCAGTGCAGCCCACAGTCCTACAGCCTGTTTCCTCCACAGTGGGTGGCAGTCAGCACTTTCCCCGGACTTCTTTGCTCCCAGTGGCCTGGAAAGTTGGTTGTTCAGGCGCCGACTTCTTCATTCCATAGCACACAGACTCACGTACCTTAACTTGATAGTAAGGCTTGGCGGGTAACAAGATAGACCTTTCAAGGTTTCCTCCCACTCTCTACCTTTCGTTCATAGTGAACATCCCCAGTGAATTCTTAATTTAAAAAAAAATGGTTACTGTTGTATATTTTCCTGATTTCCAAAATCTTCCTTTTCTCATCTGGCTCAGATATCTGTAGATGTCTTGATCAAATCTGGGGACTTTATTAAGATGAAATAATTAAACATAGTTTAGATGAAAGAGATGGTTTTATTTAGAAGGGGACAATAGGCATCAGCAAATTTAGAACATTGGCACCCTTTCTGTTAGTAAAAGCCTGGAAATCTTTGATGCTGGTTCTATATCTTGAATCTGAAGAAGTTACTCTGTTTAAATCCTCAGTTGCAGAATCTTCATAAACAATATATGGTATTAAAAATCTTTTAAAATGGACAATAACTATTTGCACAATAATTTATGTATCTCATCAATAAATGTCAAAAATAGAGAACTAAAAAATCACAAGATAAAAACATTCAAGCTACAAAAAGTCATTTTCATATAAAAACTTGTCTTTCTTTTTTCCTAAACATTTGGTAACAAGAAAACCCTAATCACTGGCTTATTAATCCTGATTCTTCTCCAAATTTGCTAACCAGGGATATCAAATAATTTAATAGCCAATTAATCCAATTAGAAAGCTTTGCAAATTTTTGAGGTTTATTGTTTATGTGATACCATTTATATCAAAAGTAGGTCAAAATTGCTTTTTTATGTTGTTTTCCAGTTTACTCAGGGTTCTCTTAAAGAACAGTCCAGAAAAAATAGAAGAGAGATCCAAGTAGATTGAGGCTTTGGAAAGGCTTTGGACTCAGAGCCTTTTTTTTTGAGGCAGGATCTTGCTATGTACCTTAGGCTGGCCTCAGTCCCAACTGCTGGGGTTACAGGTATGTGCCACCATGCCAGTCTGCCTTTCAAAAGTGATGTCAGATCCTAAATAATGTTCAAGAAAAGGAACTGCCCTTTGAAGACACTTTTCAGAAATGTCTGTATTCCTTGTCTCAAGGAATAGCTGCTTAAACTTTGGGTGGGTTAATAGCAACTAGATCTTCAAGAAATTTTTATGTAAATATAACTTTGTTTTCTACAGTAGGATATTTCTGCATCTTGAGAGGAAGATAAAGCAGAAATCTTTGAAATACATGGATCTTTATTACTTTCTATGAACTAAAGCGATTCAATGTCTCTTTTGGTAAGTTCCTGTTGGTGTGGATCTGATCTTCTGCCATCAAAGTAGGTGGATGATACTGTGCAGTTGTAATAAGACGTATTCTGATAGGCTTTTATTCTGTTCAGAAATATTTTGTCCTGAATGACTTATGGTACTGAAAACTTACTTAAATTCTCAGTGAGCTCTATCTTTTTCAAAAGTTTCTCTTGTACTTGTTTTGATATACTCATTATTTTTATCTTTTGTCCATACCCACTTTTCCTCAGACATAGGTTGTACTTAGATGCCAGTCCTATCCTGTTAGCCATGCTTCATATGTCCTTAAAGAGTCTCAAAAATTCTTTTCATAAATTGCCATTTCACTCAAAAGCATTTTCACGTTGAGATAGTGATCTCACTTTTAAAAGTTGTGTGAGAGGGCTGGGGATTTAGCTCAGTGGTTCAGGTGCCTACCTATCAAGCACAAGGTCCTGAGTTTGATCCCTGGTACCAGAAAATAAAAACAAAATAGTGTGAGATTGTCAGGGCAGGTGGCATCACCTTTATTTTAAGTATGACCATAGTTGCCAGGAATTCAAGCCCATCTCTGCCCGCCTAGCCCAGCCATTGTGTGGCTAACAGACCTGTGAAGGTGTTGCTATATGGAAGGCAAATAGCACATTTACTTCATATGGATATGTGGAACACATTGAAGTACCTCAGTTTCTAAAGCGGGATCAGGTAATTTTCTTTTTTTTTTTTTTTTTTTTTTTGGTTTTTTTGGACACCAGGTCTCACTTTGTAGTTCGGGTTGGCCCTGATCTTGCTATGTAGCCCAGGCAAGCCTCAAACTCATGGCAGTCCTCCTGCCTCTTCCTCCCGAGTGCTGGGATGACAGGCAGGAGCCACCACGTTGGCTTCAGGTAATTTTCTAAAAAGGCCACACGTGCTTGCACCTCACATGGTTTCTGTCAGACTCTCCTGCTCTTTATTGTGAAAGCAGATACAGGCCTTGTGAACCAATGCAAAAGAATGAGAGTCGCAGTTGAACTCTATTCACAAAAAATAGGTGGTGGCTCATGGGCCAGAACTGGCAGCCCTGCTCTAGAGGATTACTTAAGATTTTTATTTTTGGGGCCTGGAATTTAGCTCAAGTAATACCACACCTGCCTTGTAAGTGCAGGACCTAAGTTCAATCCTGGTACTACAAAAAAAAAAAAAAATTTAGGGGCTGGAGATTTAGCTCAGTGGTTCCAGAGCCTGCCTCGCAAGCACAAGGTCCTGAGTTCAATCCCCGGAAACCACATACAATGCTGGGCGTGGTGACTCACACCCACCAGCCATCTATATCACATACCAGAGGCAGAGGCAGGAGGATTGCTGAGTTCGAGGCTTGCCTGGGCTACATAGTGAGCTCAGGGCCAGCCTGAACTACAAAGCGAGACTCTGTCTCAAAAAAAATAGGAAGAGAGAGCCAGGAGTAGTGACTCATGCCTGTAATCCCAGCACTAGGGAGGCAGAGACAGGAGGATTGCTGAGTTCGAGGCTTGCCTGGGCTACATAGTGAGCTCAGAGCCAGCCTGAACTATAAAGTAAGACCCTGCCTCGAAAAAAAATTTTTTTTAGTTTCATACCAATCTGTAAGTTGGAGAAGATACAAAAGGCCAATATAATCCTTTTGTTTGATAGTAGGGAATCCTGATATTCGGAGGGTTGAATTCAATTTAGAACAATCAATAAATTAGGCTAACTAGGAAAACCATAATTTAATTTTGAGAATTCTGAGTCAGCATGGGGACACACACATAATCTCATTTACTTAGGAGGTGAGGCAGCAGGCTGAATTAAAGGCCAGCCAGGGCAATTTAGGGAGACTTCGTATCACAAAATATCAAAAAAATAGGAAAGAAGGAAAAAGAAATTGTGATATATTTTTAGAGATAGCAAATTCAATTACTTTTAAGTAACCTCAGAGTGTTAAGTGAATAGGGCTGGATTTTTAGAGACTCAAATGAGCCAGGGTTAGTAGCACACCCCATAATCCCAGCACTCGGGAGGCTGAGGCAGGAAGGATGGCACAAGTTCCAGGCCAGCCTGGGCTACATAGTGAGTTCAAGGTCAGCCAGACTACATAGGAAAAAAAAAAAAAAGAATGAAAAAAGAAAAGATAGGGCAAGGGTCAGAGATAGCCCCAAGCACAATTCTAACAGATGTGCAGTTTGCCTGTGGCACACCCAACTACCTCTCCACTGAGCACCTTGATGGTGTGCTTCCCGGCCTCTAATCCAGACTACTCCTCTCTGTCCCTAACCCATCTCAGACCACCCTGCAGTCCTCTGCCATACTTTTCATTTATTTTATGTACTTCTGATTCCAGGATTGTTTCTGTACTTCACGAACACAAGTTGAGTCACTCAGACCTGAGACACAGTCTGAAACCAGTATCCACCGGTGCTTGGTAAGAAAGTGGTTGAGTAGTCAGTGCTCCTCTTTGGTCTTCTGCAATACCCTTCATGCCTACGTCTCCTGTGGCTCTTTTCCTTTGCTTTGCCTTTTACTGTTTCTTCGCTTCCTTCAGCTCCTCAACACTTGACCTCTTCCCTTTCCTAAACCAGAGCTCCCTGAGTAGCTGACCTGGTCCTGTGGTTGCTCAGGCCTCAGGTTACCCAGGAGCTGCCTCTGTGCTGGGGGGACCCCGCGTCAAGTGAACAGATGATTTTCAGATTGTTACCTGCCATCCCAGACTCTGCTGCACAGCAGAAGTACTGACATTATCCACCTGATTTCACTTTTCAAAGGTGCCTCTCTACTGAGTTTGAGTAAACCTTAGTCTTCTCTCAAATCTCACCAACCTATCGTATTTCTCCCCAGGCTAAGAAGGACTCATCTACAAGTCATCCTAACTATAAACTTGGAGCTATGCTCACCCCGGCTCTACTCTGTCCTGTGTGCAGTTAGACACAGTCTCTCAGGAATCTGTCTCTGCAGCCTTCCTCTGCAGAAGCACTACTCAAGAGTCCTGTGCAGCCGTCTTGCACCTGCCCTGCTGCAGGCAGACTGGCCTGTAGTCCCTGGACACACACTGGTCCTTTCCCACCACTCACATCAGTGTGCAGTACCTGGCGAACCTGCAGTGCTATTTTCCAGCTTGAAGCCTATAAGTTAAATCTAAACTGCTTGGCATTATATAAGAATTCTTAATGTTGTGGCATATGTTTGTTCAGTTTACTGAGCCTTAGTACATACTCTTATTTTCTAGAAGTACCTTAC
This sequence comes from Thryonomys swinderianus, assembly GCA_004025085.1. NCBI lineage: Eukaryota > Metazoa > Chordata > Mammalia > Rodentia > Thryonomyidae > Thryonomys > Thryonomys swinderianus. The sequence goes on from PVIC010011096.1 coordinate 32,054, forward strand.
TTTCCTTTCTCCCCACAAATTTCTTTGCATTCATAAAAAAGTGGTCCGGACAGCACATCTGTGAAATCTTTCCACTTGTACTGTTTTTTATTTTTTTGAGACAGGGTCTTGCTTTGTAGTTCAGGCTGGCCCCGAGTTCAGTTTGTAGCAAATCTCGAACTCAGCAATCCTTCTGCCTCTGCCTCCCAAGTGCTGGGGATGACAGGCGTGAGCCACCACCCCTGGCGTTTTGGTATGTGGTACTGATTGCTGGTGGGCATAAGTCACCACGCCTGGTATTGTATGTGGTTAACAGAGATTGAGCTAGGGACCTTGTGCTTGCTAGGCAGGCACTGGAACCACTGAGCTAAATCTCCGGCTCTCTGCTTATACTTTTTATCCCATAATGCTCCCACCTATTTTAGGCATTCCTGTAAATTGTTCTTTCTGTATTGTTTCATAATGATTGATGTCTGATTTTCTTCAATCATAATGTGAGGCATCTTGTCTTAACGTTTATTTCCCCAAGGTGGTGCCTGATACATGAAATCATATTTAAAGGAACATGCTGGGTAGTAAACATTTCTTGGACCTTTTCTCTTAATCCTTACTTTCCATTGTAATTTTTTGTTACAAAATAGAATTTGCCTTGCAGAATTTGCTGAAAAATAAGGTATACCCAGTTAATTTTGCTTGTAATTTATGCCAGCCCTGTCTTCAGTTGTCTTTGTTTCTGTCTTTTACTCACTGATGCTCCTTCTGAGGGCCAGCCCTGAGCAACTGAGTTTTGGCTCAAGTCATACTCTTCCTAGTCTAGGTGATTCTGTGTCAGCAGCCACTGCTGTTGTTTCTATGCTGTCACTAAGACAGGGAAACTCTGAAACTCCTTCAAACCTCTAGGATGGAGCTATTATATGTTTTAAGGCACTACTGTTATAAGAGTTAGATCAAAACTTTGCCACTTGGTAGTTTTCTCCTGTTTTTTTTTTTTTTTTTTTTGAGACAGGGTCTCACTTTACAGTTCAGGCTGGCCCTGAGCTCACTAGGTAGCCCAGGCAAGCCTTGAACTCAGCAATCCTCCTGTCTCTGCCTCCTGAGTGCTGGGATTACAGGCGTGAGCCACCATGCCCAGCAGTTTTCTCCTGTTTTGAAAACTAGGTCAATATTTGACTGTTTCCCATTCTAGTTCCTGATCTAAGTTTTACTGTATGTACAGACTTAATATCCAAAATGTGATTCTCCTTGACTTAGAGTTTTGAGCCTACTTCAGACTGAACCTGTTTGGTACACTGAAGGCACACCCCAGGGACCTCTTTCTCCACTAAGGCCCTGCCTTCCCTGAATCTCACTGTCTTAGAGCAGTGGCATAGCTGGCAGCCAGGCCTTTAAGCACATGGCCTCTAGGGGACATTTCAGATACAAACTGTAACAGTGTCCCTTGCAGTTTAAAGATGATCATTTGCCTAACTCACTATATGGGATCGAAACAGAGTTGGTGAGCTGTGGTTTGAGTCCCTCATGCATTGATACCATGCCAGTTTTCCAGCAGTGATCTATGGGCCATGGTGTGTTATGTCTCCAGCCTTCCTGACGGGCTCACAGAGTGGGAGCATCCGGCTGAGGATGTCGCTTTGTTGTACTGTTCCTGCCTGGCAAGCACAAGGTCCTAAGTTTGATTTCCAGTGTCAGAAACAAACAAAAAGGGCCGGAGGGTTAGCTCAGTGGTTCCGGCACCTGCCTCGCAAGTGCAAGGTCCTGAGTTCGATCCCTGGTAACCACATACAGTGCTGGGCGTGGAGACTCACACCCACCAGCCATCAATACCGCATACCACAGTGCCAGGTGTGGTGGCTCACACCTGTCATCCCAGCACTCAGGAGGCAGAGGCAGGAGGATTGCTGAGTTCGAGGCTTGCCCGGACTATATAGTGAGCTCAGAGCCAGCCTGAACTACAAAGCGAGACCCTATCTCAAAAAATAAAAATAAAATAAAAAAACAAAACAAAGAGATTGAGAGCACTTTTCATTCCTCTTTTTCTTGGAAAGGGATCATTTCATCTTTAGTCATGGGCTTATGATGTGTTTTTCTACTCGCATAGAAGTTTAGGGACCATGTCTGCCACTGTCTCCACGAATTCATCTGTCTGTTTCAAACTCCATCTCTTTATCCTGATGAAGGAGTCAAGGATGTGAAAAGTGCTTTGCACAATTCCTAGTACATCATAATGCAGTTTTTCTCTTCTTCTGCCACCCCTGCTTGGAGGCAGTAACGGGACTCCTGCCGCCTGCTGGTTCCTGTAAAGGCTGCTGAGTGTCTCCGCAAGTCTTCACATGTCGCACACGGTGGCTCAGGGCTTCTCCTGCTGCTCATGCTCCCTCACTGCCCTTCTGTTCAGATGCAGGCCTCCCGCGCCCCGGGCACCATGAGCTTCACTCTGGGCATGCGGCCCTGCACCTGGCAGATGTGCACACCGCCCTCCGTCTGTGCAGGGTCACTCTTCTCTCTGCTCTGCCCTTTTATCCACTCCAGGGCATGAAGTACCCCTGGCAAGTTTTCCCAGGAGGCTGCAGTGTGGGCCCTGTGCCCTGACTAGCGAGCCTCCCTGGCAGCGCTCGCCCCAAGGAGGGGCAAGGGGTGCAGAGAGCACAGTGCGCGGCCCTGTTCCACGGGCAGTACTCTTCCCGGACTCATTCACTGGGGCCCTAAAGCATCATCAGCCATTGTCAGCAGCTTCTAAACATTTTTCTGGAGATCATGTTGGAAAACACCATTTATAAAGGTGCTGTTCCTGCCTTTTCCCTGTTCACAAGCCGATCACTCTCATCAGTTAGAACTTGGCACATGTCTTTTGGACCTTCAGACAGTCCTTTCAGCGCTGCTCGATGCATCCCTAGTGGGCCCTGTTGTGTGAAGAGACAGTATCAGTACCTTTTGTTGGGGGAGAGCAAATAGGATGGCTAAAGATGTTTATGCCTGTTTTGTCTTCATCTTGTAAACTGCAGATTAACGAGCCCCCCATCTCCTGGTCACCTCGAGCCAGAGCCAGCGAGGGGGTATGTTCCACCGATGTTGCCAACTATGAACTGCAAGTGGAAATAGGTAATAATTCTGGGTTTCACTAATTAACTTTTCATTGTAGAAATTAAATTGTTGACAAAATAGATTATTTTATCACCTACACACTTAATTGGTGTTACTCTGTCAAGTAGTTGAATTGATTTTTAACTATTTTAAGATAATCATCCATATTTTTTTAGAGATTACTCTGTAGAAGTTTTACTTTTTCACTGAGAAGAAACACACTGATCTAATATTTATTATTTATATATTGTGCGATGCTTCTATATTTATGGGTTTAACACGATATGAATTAAATTGCATCATATAAATTTTTTCTGTTTGAGACAGGGTCTCGCTTTGTAGTTCAGGCAGGCCCTGAGCTCACTAGGTAGTCCAGGCAAGTCTCAAACTCAGCAGTCCTCCTGCCTCTGCCTCCCGAGTGCTGGGATGACAGGCATGAGCCACCACGCCCAGCACTGTGTGGTGCGGTACTGATTGCTGGTGGGCGTGAGTCACACGCCCAATGTCATATCATTTTTGTGGTTACTGGGCTCAAACCAGGTACTTTGCGCTTGCTAGGCAGGCAGTGGAACCACTGAGCTAAGTCTCCGGCCCCCAATTTTTTTTTTTTTTTGAGATGAGGTCTCCTTATGTAGCCTAGTCTCATCTTGAATTCCTGGGTCAGTTGCCCCTCTTTAGCCTCCTGAATAGCTGGGACTGGAGGCACAGCCCTCCACATCCAGTTTTCATCATCTAAATCTGGTCACAGCCCTTTACCCACATTACTTTCCAATTTGAAATTTTACCTAAAATTCTATTTGCAGTAGAAACCTCTCTTAGTTAAACATGGAATGAGTTACTGCTCGGAGCTCTCTGTGTGATATATTTGCTTTGCATATTCAGAAATGTACTAGACGCTGCAGGGCAGGGGCTGAGGGGTGCTGGGGGCAGAGGTCCCCTCCTGAGCGGAGAGTAGAAGGAGAGTGGGGGGTGTGTGCTAAAAGTCACAGGAGCAGAGATGATGGAGAGTTTCTTCTGAGAGTCAAGAAAAGGCCAGAGTCTGGCTCCTCAAGAAGAGAAACGTTTCCTAGATAGTCCAGTAACATTTTTTGTTATAAACAACGGAAAATTATCCTAACTTAAGAAAAAAAAAAGGAATTCTTGAATAATATTGTAGATTCACAGAACTGTTGGCTCAAGAAGCAGGCATGGAAGAAAGCCAGAGAAGCTAAATGAGCAGGAACACCCTGGCAGTGCCCTAGGTGGTCTAGTCCTCCAGGCACAGAGACCGGGCACACAGGCCTTGCCCTGTATGTCTCTCACACTATCAGCTGCCTGGCCAAGCGTGGGCACATGCCAGGATCAAGGGAACCAAGGGAGAATGAGGATCTGAGTTTTTCTAAAGTACTACCCGATGAGAGAGCCCCCAAAATTTGAAAAGCAATTCTGATGGTGCTCATCAAAAAAAAGACTGAAAGGGCTGGGGATTTAGCTCATTGGTTCTGGTGTTTGCCTGGTAAGCGCAAGGTCCAGAGTTCAATCCCCTGTACCACATACCACAAATGCTGGGCTTGGTGGCTCAAGCCTGTCATCCCAGCACTCAGGAGGCAGAGGCAAGAGGATTGTTGAGTTCGAGGTTTGCCTGGGCTACCTAGTGAGCTCAGGACCAGCCTGAACTACAAAGTAAAACCCTGTCTCAAAAAAAACCCCTAAAAATAAACAAAATTAAATTAAAATTTTAAAAGACTAAAAAAGTTTGCCTTGGTAAATGTATAAGGATCATGAGGTAGAGGAAAGAAGAATCAGTCCCATTACCTGTGTCTTTTAGAAAATTACAATAATTATATTACAGAGTCACTGGCTCAAAATTTGTGGATAGAGCTGTGTGTGGTGATGCATGCCTATAATTCCAGCTCTCAGGAGGCTGAGGCAGTAGGATCACCACGAGTTCAAGGCTAGTTTGTGCTACATAGTGAGCTCAAGTAAACTACATAGTGAACTACATAGTAAAATCCTGTCTCAAAAACAAAATTTCTACAGGCATTTTGAAGAAGCTCCCTCTTACTGTGGTGGAGAATACAGGGTCCAGTGAGGAAGTCACTGTGTGTGTCCAGGAAGAGAGGAGGACTTCAGGGCCGGGATGTGGAGCTAGAGAGGAGGGAATGAGCTGGAGATTGACCTTGTGTCAAAGATAAAATGGGCCTGGAGAGGAGCGACTGACAGCGAGCCAGGGCCTGTTCCTCAGTTCCACCACCTGAAAGCACAGCAGCGGCTGTTAGTGCATGTGCTGAGCAACTGCAGCTCTCATATTCTGCTGAGTGCAGGGTAGCAGCTGCCTTGAGATACAAACATACCTTTACAATAGGACCCAGCAATCTCAGGTATTTCCCTAAAAGAAAATGTGTCCTCTTAAAGACCTGTGCAACAGTGTTTGAGACAGCTTTATTTGTCATCATCAAAAAACTGAAAGTGGCTCAAATATCTGCCAAGCTATGAAGGATAAATGAACTGGTATATCTACATAATAATCATTCTTCAACAATAGAAAAATAATTTGGCTGGGCATGGTGGTACATGCCTGTAGTCCCAGCATTTGAGAGGCTTAGGTAGGACATCACTGCAAGTTCAAGGCCTACCTTAACTACTATTGAGACCTTCTCAAGAAACTAAATTGAAAATAAAAAAAACAGAAAAATAATTTATTACCTACAATGTGGGTAAATCTCAGAAACATTATATATACTAAGTGGAAGAAGCTAAACACTCGTTGCAAGAGCAGGGTCTTAAGTTTGATCCTCAGTACCTGGAAAAGAAAAGGGAAAAAAAAGAAGCTGAACACCAAAGATTACATCCTTTTTCATATCATTTATAAGACAAAAAAATCAGATCAGTAGTTGTCAGGCCCTGAAACTGGATTGGAGAGTGCCGAACAACACCCATGGCTCTCCAGTGTCGCTACTGGCTAGTTGTGTCATTATTTTAGCTGTTGCAATCAATGTGAGCAGGATGGCATTGTTTTAATCTGCATTTCTGTCTTGAGCCCCTTCCCGTTTGCCTACTGGCCCTTCCCACATCTCATTTTGTGGGTTGCACGTTGGATCCTCTCTGCTTTGTTTGCTTATTTGGGGGAGAGGGGACCTCGCTCCGTTGCCCAGGTTCACCCTGAACTGGGCTCCAGCAGTCGGCCCCTCAGCCCTCTGAGTAAGGGCACCACAGGTGTGCCTCGCCATGCCCACTGCTCTGGTTCTAACTGGACTGCTCGGCATCTTAGAGTTAGGAAAGTTCTCTATATGACCCAGATGGAAGTCCTACCAGGCATGAGTATTGTTAATGTTTTCAGCCAAAACTTGCCTTTTCATTTTTGTAAATGTTTTCTGAAGACAAGCAGGTTTTTAAAATCTTTATTGGTACATTGTATATACACATCATGATCATGCTCAATATCGAGAATTTGTACCAGTATATGACACGATTTAATCTCATTTTTCCCATTCCCCTACGAACCCCACAACCCCCACTCCCTAAATACCTAAACTTTGTTTTTCTTTATTACCATCACATTTTTTCTTATCCCTCATCACTCACAAAACAAGCAGTCTTTAATTTTTTTTTTTTTTTTAGAGAGACAGGGTCTCACTTTGTAGTTCAGGCTGGCCCTGAGCTCATATGTAGCCCACGCAAGCCTCAAACTCAGCAATCCTCCTGCCTCTACCTCCTGAGTGCTGGGTTTACAGGCGTGAGCCACCACGCCCGGCACTGTGGTATGTGGTATTGATTGCTGGTGGGTGTGAGTCACCACGCCGGGTATATTGTATGTGGTTACCGGTGATCAAACCAGGGAATTTGTGCTTGCTGGGCAGGTGCCGGAACCACTGAGCTAAATCTTTGGCCCAAGACATGCAGTTTTTAATTTTAATGAAGTACCCAGTGTCAATTTTTTTCTTCCTTGGTTACTTACATGAGTTTTATGTCTGATGGCAGGACGAGGTTTCGACAACCTAACCTCTGTGCATCTCGCACGACACATTCCTACAGGAGCACTGGTAACCATAAAAATCACTAATCTGGAAAACCTCACAGAAGAGCGCCTAAAAGCTTTACAGGTAACAATGTGAAGAAAAAGATTTATTTAATGTCATGTCTATTTGAAGAGATTATACCTGTAAGAATTTTTCTCCTATAAATTAACAGTTCTGTTAAAGAAATTTTCTAATTGATATGTAGAATATTTGGAAGCTATATGAAAACAAATTATATTAAAGAACAAATAATTCAAACTTTGGTGGCTAACATTAACTCTTTGAAGTGAATATGGTATTCGACATGTCAGTCTAGAGATTCCCAGCACCTAGTTAATCCCATCACTAGCAGATACTGAAAAACTTAGACGCAGTTTCCTTTCCATCTATTAAATCAAACTTCATTTCCAAATTGGTAACTTCTAACAGAATTATATTTCAGGCATATTCTAATACCATTTGCATTGTCACTATTTTTGACATAAGGGGAAAGAATTGTATTTTTATGTTATCCTGATTTTAAAAATATTTCTCTGTGACCCAGAGATTTAGCTCCGTGGTTCTGGCTCCTGCCCAGCAAGCACAAGGTCCCTGGTTCAGTCCCTGGTAACCACATACAACAAAACCACGCGTGCTGACTCACGCCCACCAGCGATCAGTGCCGCACACCAGAGTGCCAAGTGTGGTGGTGGCTCACACCTGTCATCCCAGCAACTCGGGAGGCAGAGGCAGGAGGATTGCTGAGTTGGAGGCCTGCCAAGCAAGACCCTGTCTCAAAAGAAAAAAAAAAAGAAATTCTCTGCACGTATATACTGCACAGAAAAAAAATAAAGAATAAAAGAAACCATAGCACAGCGGTGCACAGTGGTTCTCTCCGCGGCGTGGCTGGAGTGTGCACTGGTGACTTTTCTCTCGTTCTGAGACAAAATACCCAGCGCTCGGGAGTTGCGCGTTTGGCTCACAGTTTGCCGAGGTTTCAGTCCAGGCAGCAGCTCCAGGGCAGGGCGGCCCGGCAGAGGGCGCGGCCGCAGCGGAGCACGGTGGGGCTGGTCCGGGCCGTCCGGGGCCTTCACGGCCCGCGCTCATCCCCCTCCCACAGGCGGCGCTCCGGTCTCGGGCCAGTGCCCCGGGCCTGGCCTCGCCCTGGAGCAGCCGCCCCGCGTGGCCCAGGACCACACGAAGCTGTGGCAGGACATGCGGACACAAGGCACGTAGAGCGTTTTCAGGATGGTTTAGATGTTTCCACAGCGGTAACACAGTGTAGGTACTGGGAATATTTCCTCCAGAATCAGACAAATTATGCATTTTTTGCTATATTTTTAAACTTTTTGTTTCTTTGAGACAGGATCGCACTATGTAGTCCAGGCTGAGCTGGAACTCACTGTGTAGCCTACCCTAGCCTCAAGCTCACAGCAATACTCCTGCCCCTAGTGCTGGATTACAGGCATCCACCGCCATGCCTGGCTCTGAAATTTATTTTTAAGTGTTATATCCTATCAAGCAGAATCCTAGCATCCCATGTATCATGCCATGGTGTGAGATTTACAAGTGAAAGCACTGAGAACCATCCTAATACTAATCTGCCCCCTTGCATATCAGCTGCCACTATTTCTGTCATCTTCATCAAGAAAGTTTTTAAATGGTTTCTGTATGTTTCCCCTAGAGAGCAGTGATTCTATCCCACTTTTTCCGGCACCCCAATATTACAACTTACTGGACAGTTTTCACCGTTGGCAGCTGGCTTTGGGTTATTTCTCCGTTTATGGCCTATGGTAAGAAAACTGGTTTTAAATAAAATAACTCATTGCTTAGCCTGAATACCATCTTTATAAAGATAAATGTGGTCTCAGATTTAGGATTTGATACTTTTAATTTATAAATGTAATGCTAGATTCTATGTCATGACATATTTGTGTCTGGTTCACATTGACTATAATCTGCAGGCAAATGCAAAAGGGTGATCAGTGAGACCAGCACCAGCTGTGTGAGAATTCCACGACTTAGGCACCGCCCTCAGCCCACGTCCTCCTCTCCTTCGCGGGCGCAGCTGCGGCTCCGCAGGCGAGGGCAGTTCGCTGTGCTCAGCACCCGCCGCGCCCGAGCTGGGCCCTGGGTCTGGCTCCTCCTCCGTGGAGCTCAAGGCTCATCGCCACGGTCGGATGCTCACTTAGCACTTGCATAATGCAGTGTTTTGATTGTTGGGACAGCTTTGTGAACTGCTTATGGGTTTTTAAAAATTTCCTATATGTATATAATTTGTATTTTATTTGGTAATATTGAAAATTTGTCAGTTCTCTTTCCTAATCTCAAAAGAGCATTTAGGAAAAAGTTCTTTTTTTTGGTGGTGCTGGCAATCAAATGTGGGGCTTCAAGCGCAAGAATTCTACCACTGAACCATAGCCCCAGCCAAAAAGGAAAGATTTAAAAATCTTTTAAAGATTCTTCAAGGAAAATCACTTTTTCATGAGATAGTGTTCAAGATATAGAACACTTAAAACATAGGGGAAAATAAAGTCACTTTCATTGTTCACTGAAAGATGTCAGTGATTTTTTTCAGGTTCCGCAAGTCAGCTCTTGAGGACATACTTTCCTGAAGGAATGAGCGAAACTCTAATAAGAAATATTCTCTTTGGAGCAGTACAAGGGCTGAACTATCTGCACCAAAATGGCTGCATTCATAGGTATTGATTTATTTCCATTTTATAAAATGAAAGAAAGGCTTCTTTTAGGCAGGATAATTAGGTACCAGAGAGGAGGGTAAGACTTCTGTAAAGAATTAAAGAAAGGGGCCGGAGGGTTAGCTCAGTGGTTCCGGCGCCTGCTCGCAAGC
>PVIC010011097.1:0-42058 GCA_004025085.1 Thryonomys swinderianus
TTTTTTTTTTTTTTTTTGAGACAGGGTCTCGCTTTGTAGTTCAGACTAGCCCTGAGCTCACTATGGAGCCCAGGCAAGCCGCAGCGAACTCAGCAATCCTCTTGTCTCTGCCTCCCGAGTGCTGGGATAACAGGCGTGAGCCACCACGCCCGGCATTGTGGTATGTGGTGTTGACTGTTGGTGGGCATGAGTCTCCACGCCCAGCATTATATGTGGTTACCGGGGATCGAACTCTAGACCTTGCGCTTACGAGGCAGGCGCCGGAACCACTGAGCTAACCCTCCGGCCCTTGTTTTTCTTTTTGAGACAGGGTCTGGCTTTGTAGTTCAGGCTAGCTGAGCTCACTATGTAGTCCAGGCAAGCCTCGAACTCAGCAATCCTCCTGCCTGTGCCTCCCAAGTGCTGGGATTACAGGTGTGAGCCACCACGCCGGGCACTGTGGTATGTGGTATTGATGGCTGGTGGGCGTGAGTCTCCACGCCCAGCATTGTATGTGGTTACCAGGGATCGAACTCAGGAACTTGCACTTGTGAGGCAGGCGCTGGAAACACTGAGCTAACCTTCCAGCCCTTGTTTCTGTTTTTTTGTTTTGTTTTTTTGAGGCAGGGTCTCACTTTGTAGTTCAGGCTGGCCCTGAGCTCACTATATAGCCCAGGCAAATCTCAAACTCAGCAATCCTCCTGTCTCTGCCTCCCGAGTGCTGGGATTACAGGCGTCAGCCACCACGCCCGGCTTGTTTCTGTTTTTTAATAGCCACAAGGGAAGACAGTATGGCACAACCTTTGCGGGTTTGTTTACTTATTGATTATACTAAGGACTGAACTCAGGGCCTTCACACTGAGCTATGTACCCAGAGCTCTTAATTTCTTTTGAGGCAGAATTTTGCTAATTTGTCCTAGTTAAGCTCAAATTTACAAGCCTCCTGCTTCAGCTTCCCAAGTAGCTAAGACTGTGGGTGTGTCATGGTATTCAGCCATAGACTTTGTCTTTAACCTTATAAAAATGTAAAAACTGGGCCAGAGATTTAGCTCAGTGGTTCCACCACAAGGTCCTGAATTCGATCACCAGTAACCACATGCAATGCTGGGTGTGGTGGCTCACACCTGTCATCCCAACATTCGGGAGGCAGAGGCAAGAGGACTGCTGAGTCTGAGGCTTGCCTGGGCTACATAGTGAGCTCAGGGCCAGCCTGAACTACAAGGCGAGACCTGTCTTAAAAAAAAAGTAAAAATTTAGCAGAGTGCCATGACACATGCCTGTAACCCTAGCTACTCAAGAGGCTAAGGCAGGAGGATTGCAAGTTTGAGGCCAGTCTGAGCAACTTAGCAAGACACTGACTCAAAAGAAAAAAATTAAAAGGGTGTGGATGTAGCTCACTAATAGAGTACCCCTGGTTTTAATCCCCAGTATTGGGGGGGGGGTATAAAAACCACTCTCAGCTCAAGTGCCATTGAAAAAAATTAGTCTTAGGCCTTTTGTTTCCCTGCTTTACAGGGCAGCACCAAGGCCCACTAATGACCGCATGCTGGCAAGAAGCGAAAAGCTCTGCTGTCACAGGTGCTGCCACACAAGTCCTCAGCTCTAGCCTAGACTGTCCTCAATGTGGGAGAGCCAAGATACCCACCTCCTAGAGCAGGAAACGGATTCTCCCAAAGTATCCTTCATCATTCACTGTGCTCTAGCAACACTTTCTACCTACAATCTACCTACAGCATCAGCTCTAACCAGTTACTCCACAAAGGAGGAGGCAACTCAGCATTTATCTTATTCAAGCCTTAAATGGGACAGGCACCACTCTTCATTTCAGTAAAACATTCTTATTTTATTTTCATCTTAGCAAATGTTCTCATTTGGCAGCTGACACATCACACCAAAGACCTCAGGTCAAGAAACATGAGCTGCTCTCAAACTCTCATTTACAGGTCTACCAGTCCAGCACCACGGGAGCACCTGCTTCTACCTTTGGTCCCTTACGGAGGTCTAAATCTGTCTCAGCTGTGCTAATGGTGCTGGCCACAAGGTGGTGGAAAAGTCCATGAAAATGCAACCTACTACAACAGAACATCAAGCAGTGCCTTGACACCCAGCAATGCCTTGAGTTTTTTACGCAGGTGGCAGATAGCCAGCCAGCCAGTCAGGGTCCCAGTCATGCTCTTTTTCAACATTTTTCTGTCTCTTCCTGGCAGAAATGAAGAAAAGGCCATTCTCTCCGACACAGGAAAGGAGATACCAGCTTTCTTACATTTTCAGAGCTCAACCAAAGGACGCAGCTCTGGAGGGATGGAGCAATGAGCTCTTAGGGTCACTGCTGCTGCCTGGACAAAATCCCCGAGTCCAGTTTGCTACTTTTGAAAAGAAGTACATTCCCAGGAGCCACAGAAAATGCTCAAAGCCCAGCAGGGGATTTATTTATATACAGTTTCCGACTGGTCTGGGGCCCTTCTCTGGAACTCAGTTCAGGAGTAGCTACTTGAAGCATGGATAAAAGGAAATACATTTCAGGAATCAAGGCTGTTCTTTTTTAGCCCTGATGAGGAAAAAAATCTCAGACGTGACTGGCAGAGAGAAAACTGGGTACTCAGCTGGGAACAAGCACGCGCTGGCTTCCGACCAAGAGCTCGCCTCTGGTGTGGTTCAAGTAGAGCCTTCGGTCCAGGACCAGCTGTGCAGTACTCTCTCTCTGGGTCTCTGCTCTAGGCTAGTTGACGCGACAGGCGCGGATCATAAGGAGCTGCAGAAGAATGAAGACCGGAGACGTGATCAGGCCGAACCAGAGTTCTCGCGTCTGCTCCACCAGCTTCTGGCACAGCAGCATCTCAAAGACGAACTTGAGGCTAAGAACCGTGAGAACCCAGAAGAGGCGCAGCACAGCCAGCCGCTTCTCCCCATCTTGGAAGAGGCGCACGGACACAATGGTGGTGAAGTAGGTGCTGAGCCCGTCAGCGGCGAAGAAGGGCACAAACACGTTCCACCAGGAAAGGCCCGGGGCGAGGCCGTCTACGCGCAGTGCCAGCAACACGGAGAACACCAGAAGGGCCAGGAGGTGCACGAAGATTTCAAAGGTGGCGAAGCCCAGCCACTGCACCAGCTCCCGCAGCGAGAAGAGCATGGCGCCAGTGGGGCGCGGGCTAAGGCCCGGCCGAGCGCGCTCCCAGCGGGGCCGCGCTGCCTCTTCCCGCAGGCCAGACCCGCGCACGCCACCGCTGTGGACGAGCGGCCCCGCCCACCCCAGTCCCCAGCCCCCAGCTCTGCCCTGCCGGCGATTCCCCCGGCCGCGAGCAGGGCCCAGTACTGGCTGCCGGAGGACGCCCGCAACACCAGCTTGTTCCCGGAGACGCCATGCCCCGCCGGCGCAGGCCGACCGTGTCACTTCCGGTCGACACCGGAAGGCGGCGCGGGACGGAAGACTTACCCGGCGCGGCTCTGGGACCTGCGCTGCCTGCCCGTCGTAATGCCTAGCCATCAGCTCCTTGTGCTCTTCGGCAGCCAGACGGGCACTGCCCAAGATGTGGCGGAGAGGCTGGGTCGCCAGGCTCGGCGCCGGCGGCTGAATTGCCGCGTGCAGGAACTGGACTCGTACGCCGTGGTGAGGCTCGGCGGCCCGGGCGGGAGACCCTCGGCCCGAAGGATCGGGCTGGTCGGAGCCGACGCAGGGGAAGAGGGGCTTGGCTCTAGGGTGCGGCCTCCGCGAGACAGCCCCAGCCATCCGCCTTGTCAAGTCACTCTGAGTGACGGAGAGGGGCTATGTCGGGGGACCCAGAACTCTTACACTTGTGTCTTTTCGTTGAGGCGAATCTGATTAGGGAGCCCCTGGTGGTATTTGTTTGTGCGACTACAGGCCAAGGAGACCCCCCTGACAACATGAAGGTAAGGTTGGTTTGATACGGCTCCCTTCGCCCTAACCCCATTTTCACAGTTTAGAAAGTCCAAGAAACACTTTAAGTCGTTGCCCTTGTTAGACTCTCTGGAGGTGGTTCTGAGAGGATACTTCTGAGTGGAGCTGGGGGCGCTTGTCCTCGCCAATAAATTCGTAATAACCATTAAATAGCCTTGTTCTCCATTTTAACTCTGTGTTTTTCCCAAACTCTGGCCTGGGTCTTGTGTGTATCTACGGGCTGTGTATCCTTTAACGAACATTCTTTAATTCTTTGATCATCTTGGATGAACTTGTATTCCTGGCACAGTCTAGTGGCGGGGATCCAACTGTGAACCTAGTTGCCACATTTCTAGCTCTCACAAGCTCACAGTAGAAGCAGCAGAGTTCATGGGCAGTTACAGCACCAAGAAATGCCTACTAGGAGAACATGCCGAATGTTGCGGCAACCTGGGACCGCACGCAGAGAGAGAGGTGCATAGGCTCAGTCCCAGGGATGCATGCGGTGAGATAGGGCAGACGGTGCAGCCTGTGCAGAAGAAAAGGATGGCCCAGCCTATGTGAACGGTGGAAAGCACTTAAGGATGGCCAGGCTAAGGAGTGCATCCAGGGAGGAGGGGAAGAGGAGAGCAACAGGGAGTCAGGCCAGATGCAGAGTCTGCACAGCCACAGTAAGGCAGGTGGGCTGGAAGTGAAGAGCTTTGGAAACCGGGGTAACAGAGTGATGCTCACATTCCACCAATACCACTGCCCTCTGCAGGGGGCAAGATGAAGCCAGAGATTTACACTCCAGGCAGTAGGTACTAGTGGTCTGAGCCAGGGCAGGCACAAAGTGCAAAGTGGGTGGGGGGGCTCCATGGGGCCACTGCATGCCTGGAGATTGCAAGGTCCTGAAGTGCAAGGTCAATCCCGGTTATGCAAAAAAAAAAAAAAAGAAAGAAAGAGCACAATGGATGCATACTGGAGAATTTAAGGAGGTAGAGTCTGGAGGACTTACAGTTGACTTACAATTGGAAGATGAGAAAAGGTAGAATCACAACAGGGATTTGGACTCCGGACCCAGAATGGTGCTGGCCACAGAGAGAGAACGTGGCATGCCCGTGTGCTGGGAGATGGCAGGGAGATGTGAGGAGGTCTGCAACTCTAGACTAGGGGTGTTCTAGGGCCACAGTCCGGAGGTGTGAGGGAAGCCCCTCCCCTAAGACCACTGTCTACATCAAAGCAGAGAGCGGGGGTGTGGGGGTGCACCTTCCACAAGGCCAAGGTCAGGGAAGTCGGTGTTTCACAGAGCGCTATAGCCGTCCAGTCTGCGCAGAGCTTCAGTAACATGAGGCCTGGGAGGCATCCCTGAGATTGTTGATTGAGAACAGTTTCTTGGCTTGTGGGGAGAGATGCCAAGTTACTGGGGTTCCGGAAGTTAGTGAGGAAGGTCTTCTGAGAATCTCTGGATATTTAAACATTCTGGCCGTCAAAAAGCTAAGGAATTCATAAGGAGCTTATAGGGTGGGAAAGACATCGTGTTCATTTTTGTTTGGGGAAGGAGAAAGGCTGACAGTTGAAGACTGAGGAGAGAGGGCTGCCATGTAGAGCCCTGGTAAGGCCTGAGCACAGTGAGGTTCCCCTCATGGATGGGTAGAGAGTGGAGGCAGGAAGTGAGTGATGGGACGGGGAGGTACCAGCTTAGGAGAAGAGAAGCAGTGACCCTTCTCAGGTCTGAAGTACCGTGGACTGTCTGGGCAGCCAGTGACACCCTGGTGCGACAGTCACACCGAGGTATGGTGAGGCTCGAGTGGACAAAGAAGGGTAGAATGGCAGGGATGGGCAGCCCGCAGCGGAAACAAGAATGGTGCTGACCACCCGCTGCCCAGAGCCGGAACTGGGCTCTTTGAGCAACTGCAGGCCCTGGACCACAGAGCCCAGGGTGTGGCCACCCAGCGACTGTCCTCCTGCTAGGCAGAAAGCCCTTGCCCCTTGGCTGTGCTCTTTGAGAAGCAGAGGGGTCACAGTGAAAGGCCTAGTGGTCCCTGCCATACTGGTCTCCATTCTGGTCTCTACCGTACTGGTAGTGAAGCTCCCCTGAGCTCCAGGACCAACGCTTCAGCTCTTTGGGTACACGTGAGATAAGGGCCACCAGCATCCAGAGCAGAGGTTCCAGTAATGGCCACAGGCTGGGAGACCAACAGGAATAGGTCAGATGCAGCACCCATAGCATCACAGAGTAAGACTGGGCTGGCAGCACAGAAAAGGATGGACCTGAGAAACTCCCCCAATGGATGTAACAAAGAGTAAGGTAAAAAATGGAAGAAAAGAGATCAAACCTCAAAGATCAACTGGACATTATAGTATACACTTATAATCCTAGCATCTAGGAGGCTGAGGCAGGAATGTTGCAAGTTTCAGTCCAGCTGGAGTGACTTAGCGAGACTCTGTCTCAAAAAATTTTGTAAATTGTTTTTTAAACATCTGGAGGTTTAGCTTAGTGCAGAGGCCCTGTGTTCAATCTTCAGTACTGAAAAAACAGAAACTCTTCGCATTATAAGTCTCAAAGTAAAAGATATGGGGAAATTATCAAGAAAAATAGCAAAGGGCTGGGAATTTAGCTCAGCGGTTCGGGTGTCAGCCCTGCAAGCCCAATTCCCAAGTTCGATCCCCAGTAGCCATACACCACAATGACAGGCATGGCAAAGACAGCTCACGCCTGTCATCCCAGCACTTGGGAAGCAGAGGCAGGAGGATTGCTGAGTCCGAGGCTTGCCTGGGCTACATAGTGAGCTCAGGGCCAGCCTGAACTATAAAGCGAGGCCCTGTCTCAAAAAAAAAAAAAAGAAAGAAAAGAAAAGTAGCAAAATGTCCTAGAATTGAAAACTGAGGCTCAGCATGGTACGTGATCACATGCCTGAGAGACATGTTAAGAATAAAGACACTGGGGGTGGGATATTTAGCTCAGTGGTTTGGGCACCTGCCTGGCAAGTACAAGGTCCCTGGTTGGATCCCCAGTTGACCACTACAACAATACCAGGCGTGGTGACTCACGCCCACCAGCAATCAGTACCACACAGCACAGTGCTGGGCGTGGTGGCTCACGCCTGTCATCCCAGCGCTCGGGAGGCAGAGGCAGGAGGACTGCTGAGTCCGAGGCTTGCCTGGGCTACATAGAGCTCAGGGCCAGCCTGAACTACAAAGCAGGACCCTGTCTCAAAAACAAGAGTAAAGACGCTGACTGAGAAACTCTGTGGTTCTAGTTGTTGGGGACAAAGCATACCCAGCTGGTGCCAGGAGACACCATGGCAGCACACAGATGGCGCTGGCTTCTCACCACAGCCACCAAGCAGGAAGAGCCCAGAAGAGCCTTGGGCCTGAGGGGCACAGTCCTCTCCCCCGCAGCGTTGCCTGCAGGCCTCCTCTGTGTCCCCACTGGGCTGGCCATAGACCTTCCCCTAAGCCGTTCGGTTTCAAGAAACAAGGTCCCAGGAGATGGAGACATTTGTTTGTCAGCTGCCAGCAAGGTGCCAAGACTGTGTGGGCCACTCAGGGCCAGCAGGCAGAGCTGGGCCCTGACACTGCCAGCATGGCTTCGCCCACGGTGGGGGCTGTGAGGACCCTGTTACTCTGTACTCGTCCACAGAAAGGGAGGTGCTTGAGGTTGCAATAGGAGGCGACTCTGCCTGTCCTTGTGGCAGGTGCTGAGTGGTGCCAAGGAGGCACAGGGTGGGGGTGCTCCCAGCAGGACCCTTGCTCCAGGGTGGTGCGGACCAGCAGGCCAGGCAGGTGAAGGCGAGTGTCCCTGGTGAAAAGGGGGCAGAGGGTTCTTGTGGTGCTGCAGAATCCCCTGGGGTCCCAGCACGGAGCTGTAGCTGGGGCCGGGCTGAGCCTAGATGGGATGGGGGAGCTGCCGGCCCACAAACCCAGCTGGAGCAGAGGGCTGAGTCGTAGGTGTGCACACCGCCTGGCACATTGGCTTCCCAACCTCTTTGAACAGTGGCTTTTTTCTGCTTAACAACCTCATCCACTGTCTGCAGCCATCCCACCTGATGTGCCTGACCTCCCCTGATCTCAGAAGCTAAGCAGGGTCGGGCCTGGTTAGTACTTGGGCAGGACGTAATTTTATGCATTTCCCCGAGTTCCTTGTCTCTATAATAGAGTAAAAAAACAGCCTTATAGCTGGGCGTGGTGGCTCACGCCTGTCATCCCAGCACTCGGAAGGCAGAGACAGGCGGATTGCTGAGTTCCAGGCTTGCCTGGGCTCCATAGTGAGCTCAGAGCTAGCCTGAACTACAAAGCGAGACCCTGTCTCAAAACACAACAAAACAAAACAAAAAAAACCCAGCCTTATTGCTGCGGTAACACAGACTCTTCAGGAGCAAGTGGGCATCATGCCCTGGAAAGGAGGCCCCCCCTGCCACATGGAAGCCTGGTGCTCAGCATCTGCCTCCCTGCAGGTGGCCCTGGGCCAGCCTGCTCCTGCCAGGTGCCCCTGCAGTCCTTTGGCCAGGTGGTTTATTCTGCTCTGCCCTGTCCCGAGACTCCCTCCCCCACATACCCGCACAGACAGAGACTGGCCCAGAGCCGAGGGCCCTGACACAGGCTCCCTCTGGCCCAGAGCTTCTGGAGGTTCATATTCCGGAAAAACCTGCCGGCCGCCTCTCTCTGTCAGCTGGACTTTGCTGTCCTGGGCCTTGGGGACTCCTCCTATGCCAAGTGAGTAGGAGCGGTGAGTGTGGGGCCCGCCGCCCTGGGCATACGCAGGGTTTGCAAGATCTGTGTCCTTGCACGCAGCAGGCGTGGGCGCTAGCAGGAGGGAGGGCCACCAGGGAACAGAAGCGGACCCACGCCAGCCTGTGCCCGAGGTCCGCGGAGGCCAGCCCCGTGCCGGTCCTCACCGGTGTTTACACCGCGGGGAGGGCGAGATGGACAGCTTGCTCCTGCCCACCCCGCAGCGCGCCTCACCCGGCCCGTGGTGACCCCAGGGTTTACTGTCCGAGCATTTTCACAGCACACAGACACTTCCCTGAGCACTGTCACTGTCATTGCCTAGTAGATGAGGGTTTGTGTTCAGGGTAAAGAGGGCGTCCCAGGAGGTTCAGTGTTTGAGTCCATCTGTCCATGGGTCCCAGACTTGCCAGTACTGCATCCCTGACAGGGTCTACTCCACAAGATAGTCAGAAAACAGGGAGAGGAGTGGTTTTATTCCTGTGCTGTACAGCCCCAGGGCCTGCGAGGGCCAAGCCACTTCTGCCTTGTAAACAAAAGGGAGACTGATGCCCAGGAAGGTGTCTGACACCCTCCTAACTCAGCCTTCAGCTGAGGAGCGACCAGGCCCTGGCCAGGGTGAGGAGCGGCGGGAGACAGGACTGTCCCCTAACACAGCTGCTTCCTGGTGACCTGACCCCTGGTGTACCCCAGCCTCTCCCTTTCCACAGATTCAACTTTGTGGCCAAGAAGTTGTACCGCAGACTGCTGCAGCTTGGGGGCAGCGCCCTCCTGCCCACCTGTCTGGGTGACGACCAGCATGAGCTGGGGTAAGTGTGAGCCGCCAGGCTGCCTTGCAAGTGTGGTGGACACAGTCTGCCCCTGGCTGACAGCTGTGCTCTCCCCCAGGCCCGATGCCGCCATCGACCCCTGGCTGAGGGCCCTGTGGGAGAAGGTGCTGGAACTGCACCCGCTGCCCCTGGGCCTCACCGAGATCCCCCCCGGAGTCCCGTGAGTGAGGGCCTTAGGTCGCTCTGGAGGGCCCCGACGTACCCTGGCACACCCCAGTAGGCAGGTCCTCCACAGCCTGCCGCCCTTCTCCTGGGCCTGATGCCCATGCCCTTCCCTATGTCCTGCAGCTTGCCCTCCACGTTCGCCCTCCAGTTTGTCCAGTACAGGCCCAGCACAGTCACCCAGGAGCCCTTTGCCTCCAGCCTGGACGCTCCTCATCAGCCCCCATCAGAGTCACGACCCTTCCTGGCACCTATGCTCACCAACCGAAGGGTCACAGGCCCTGCACACTTCCAGGATGTTCGACTGATCGAGTTTGACATCACCGGCTCTGGCATCAGGTGGGAGCTGGCCAAGACCTAAGTGGGGAGTGTGCCCGGTGCCCGGGGAGCCAGCGTGAACAGTGGGTCTGGGGCTCAGAGGTTCTGCAGCAGCTGGAGCGAGGCCAGCTCGCAGCAGGAGACCTGTCCCCAGACCCTGCCACCACTCCAGAGTCCCACCATCCCCCTCACTGCACATGTCCCTTGCCCCAGCCTGCCATACCCCCCATGTTGCTCCGCACAGCTTCTCTGCCGGCGACGTGGCGCTGATTCAGCCATCCAACTCAGCCACCCACGCCCAGCAGTTCTGCCAGGTACTGGGCCTGGCCCCTGACCAGTGGTTCACACTGCAGCCGCGGGAGCCAGGTGAGCAGGGAGCTGGCCACCCACCGCCCCAGCGGAGGCCCGGTGTTGACACGTCCATTCCTGCCGCAGGTGTGCCCTGCCCACCAGGGCTGCCCCAGCCCTGTTCCGTGTGGCACCTCGTAACCCAGTACCTGGACATCAGCAGCGTGCCACGCCGGTCTTTCTTTGAGCTGCTGGCCTGTCTGTCCCCACACGAGCTGGAGCGCGAGAAGCTGAGGGAGCTCAGCTCGGCCGCAGGCCAGGAGGCGCTGTGCGAATACTGCAGCCGGCCCCGCAGGACCGTCCTGGAGGTCAGGGTCGGGCCACAGGCTGGCGGCGGTGAGTGGTGGGTGCTGACGCACGGGCCTGAAGCTGTGTTCTCTGCCCAGGTGCTGTGTGACTTCCCACACTCTGCGGGTGCCGTCCCCCCGGATTACCTGCTGGACCTCATCCCGCGGATCCGCCCAAGAGCCTTCTCCATCGCCTCGTCCCCGCTGGTGAGAGCCAGAGCCGGCACTTTGCAAGCAAGGCCACCCCTGGCAGCAGTGGCCCAACAGCCACGGTGCCCTCTGTCCCCTCAGGCTCATCCCAACCGGCTACAGATCCTCGTTGCTGTGGTGCAGTACCAGACCCGCCTCAAGGAGCCCCGCCGTGGCCTCTGCTCCTCCTGGCTGGCCTCCCTAGACCCTGAGCAAGGTGACTCCTGTTTCCAGGAGGGTAGATGAGGGCTGCGGCCCACCCCTCCTGTTCTGCCCCATGCCCACAGCCAGTGCCCCTTGTCCTGGCCCGTTGAGCTCCTTCATGCTACCTCCCTCCTCATCAGGACCCGTCCAGGTGCCCCTGTGGGTGCGGCCAGGCAACCTGGCCTTCCCAGAGTCTCCAGGCACACCTGTGATCATGGTAGGGCCTGGCACTGGTGTGGCCCCCTTCCGAGCAGCTATCCAGGAGCGTGTGGCCCAGGGCCAGACTGGTGAGTGCAAGGACCCCAGGCTGGGTCACGGTGGGGCTGGTGCCAGACCCCAAGGGCCTGTGTGATCCTGCACTCCCAGGAAACTTCCTGTTTTTTGGCTGCCGCTGGCGGGACCAGGATTTCTACTGGGAGGCTGAATGGCAGGAGCTGGAGAAGAGAAGCTGCCTGACACTTGTCACAGCTTTCTCCCGGGAGCAGGTGAGTGTGCACCGGGGCAGGGGGGTCGGGGAGCAGCGGACTCAGCCCCACCGCCTTACAGGAACAGAAGGTGTACGTGCAGCACCGGCTCCGGGACCTGGGGGCCCTCGTCTGGGAGCTGCTGGACCACCGTGGTGCTCACTTCTACCTGGCAGGGTGAGCCCGGGCTCAGGGCTGGGCGCCACGGGAGGCCCAGCCCTGCAGGATGCTAGCTCATTGACTCTGTGGCTACCCATCTAGCAGCGCCAAGTACATGCCAGCAGATGTCACAGAGGCCCTGCTGTCCACCTTCCAGGAGCACGGCGGGCTGTCCAGCCCGGATGCAGCCACTTACCTTGCTAGCCTCCAGCGGACACTGCGCTTCCAGATGGAGACCTGGGCCTGACCTTCCGCCCACCGCCCCCGACGGCTGTCCTGGGCCCCGGGGAGCCCCCAGGGGAGCTCCTGGTAGAGGAGCCACAGTGGGCCATTCCCCGGGCCTTCTCACATTCTGGAGGGCGAAGGTCCGATGCCATCACCCCGACCCTGCAGCCCGTCCACTACCCTGTGCTCTCCGTGCCCTCCTCACCAGCCTGGCCTGTGTCCCCTGCCTGGCAGGGGCGTTGCCGTCTGCGTGGCCTCCCCGCCGCTCCGCGACAGCACGGAGGACCATTCTGCCTCCGTCTCCCTGCAGTACCGTGGGGCTCCGAGCCCTATCGGAATCCCACAGCCCCCTGAGCAGCTTGCAGAGCCCAGGCCAGCCCTTCCGCTCCCCGACCCAGAAGCCTTCGCAATAAACGTGGCTCCCGGAGAGCTGTCCCCATAGATGTGGTGCTTGTTTGGTGCTACAGGTAGCAGGTGGGCCCTACTTGTCCGCACGGGCTCGGGGCGCTAGTGACAACTCGGTGGTGTGAGCACCTGCACGTGTGTTGTCACCCCGCACCTGAGTGTGTGATACAACGCGAGTTCGGGATCCGGAGACCCCTGCCGTGCCTGCCGCCCCCGCGGGTGCCAGGAGTACACCCTCCGACCCGGCCCGGGCTGTGAGGAACGCTGGGCCGGCCCAGGCCGCTCCCTAGGCAGGAAGGGGCGGGCAAGGGGAGTGGTATGTGGTCTCCGCCCCCAGGCTTCCTCCGCTCGGGCTCCGGCTCTGGGAGGCACAACCTTGAGTTTTTCCTTGGACCAGCTGGCCGTTCTGGCCAGGGGCGGAAGAGCTTCTGTTTGGTCAGTCTGGCCGGTCATTGGCATGGAGGTCGGACGTGGCCACGGCTGAGCGCTGGCGCAACCTGACCAGGAGCGGCTCTGCAGTTCTGCGCGCGCCTGGGAGCTTCCCCGAGCGCGCACACGAGCGAGGCACCAGGGAAGTTCCCGCGGGCCGAGGAGCCCGGGAGTGTGGCGAGGTCAGTGCCTGGGGCCGTGGGTGGTGCCCAAACCCCGGCCAGCTGCTGGGGGCCACACTGACCTCCACACCGCCCATCGCCACATCCTGGAGCCCCCACGCACCCATCCTGACTCTGGCCCCACGGACTCCAGCTCTAGGCCTTCCAGTCCTCTGCGGGCTTCCCCGAGCACCGAGTGTCTGGACTCGCCGTGCCAGCCTCCCGTGCACAATGGGGATGGTCTTGTGACCCCCCAGGGTGACAGAAGCCCGGATAGTGAGCCTCTGCTGGCAGCCACCACCTCAGCCAGCACCTGGGTTCTGCCGGAGGTGGGGGAGCTCGGGCAGGAGGAGGGCTGTCCCATCTGCACGGAGCCCTATGGGCACCGCGAGCACCGCCTGACTCTGCTGAACTGCGGCCACGGCCTGTGCACAGACTGCCTCCGCCAGCTACTGGGCTCAGCCCCCAGCGCCGACCTGGGCCGTGCACGCTGCCCTCTGTGCCGCCAGAAGACACCCATGCTGGAGTGGGAAATCTGCCAGCTGCAGGAGGAGCTGCTTCAGGCCGACGGGCCCCAGCGACCGCCGCCCCCCACGCCCTCCATGCCTCCTAGCCGCAGGCCTGGGCCCTGGGGCTCCCTGGAGCACCGGTACCAGCCACGCTTCCTGGCAGGGCCCATGGGCAGCCGGGGCTGCCTCCCTTTCCTTCCCTGCCCGCCCCGTCTAGGCACCTGGCTGTGGGCACTGCGGGAGCGCGGCCCCTGGGCCCGCCGCCTGGTGCTGCTGAGTCTGCTCGCGCTCGAGCTGCTGGGGGTGCTGCTCATCTTCACGCCGCTCATGCTGCTGGGGCTGCTCTTCATGCTGCTGGAGCGCGCCAGCCACTAAGCCCAGCTAGATGAGCAGGCCGGACAGCTTCAGCTCAGACACAGCACTGGCATCCCTGAGTCCCAGATGTCAGGAGCCTGGCTGGCCAGAGAGCCCACTCTACCCCGAAGCCTGGGCACAGGCTGGGCCCGAGGACGCCGTGCAAGGACAGCTGCTAGAGGAGACGAGGGCAGCAGGAAGGACCACGAGCCAGACCCTGTACTGGCCATGGCAGACTCTGGGTCACGCTGCCCCCTCCCGAGGCCCAGCCAAGGAGGGCAGCACAAGCGGCCAGCCTCCCAGAAGTGAGTCTGTTGCCCGGGGAAGGGTGGGGCCGCGGGAGATGACCGCCTGTGATCGGGGCCGGCGTGTCCTCGAAGGCCGCGGTGGCCAGGGGAAGGGCCTGTGCAGCACGTACCCCACAACACTCCGCCCAGCCCACCGAGGACCACGGGGTGGCCCAGAGCAGCCAGGGCTTGGCAGTACCGGCTCCCAACACAGAGCTAGACCCCTTGCCTACATGATACCACAGTCATGGGTGACTGGTGACATGACTGAGGCGGGGGTGCTGGGCACTGTGCCCGGGACAGGAAGTGGGTCTCAATAAACCGGAACTCCTGACCCCTCGTCGCACAGCCTGGCTGGCCTCCCTTGTTACCTGCCCTCCATCAAGGCAGCCCTCCCCCTGCCCCAGTGTAAAGGGACCTTCCCCAAACCCTGGCTGTCCAGGTGCCAGACAGAAGGAACCTGGCCCCAGGGTCCCCCTCTGTGGACCAGCTCAGAAGGGCCAGAGGCCCAGGGGCACGAGGAGGGAGGACGCCTGCGTCTCCCCCACAGCACGCACCCAGCTGGGACGGCACGACACGTTGGTCGCACAACCTGTGGCCCACGGCGGCACACAGAGCCAGACCCACCCTCCTGGGCAGCATGTCCGGCCTGGCCCCCAACCAGCAGGGCTGAGCCTCCCCTGGCAGCTCCAGTCTGGACGTGGTCCAGGCAGCAGCCACGGGCACCTACCCTGGGCCCAGCCCACGGGAGCAAGCCTTAGTCCAGGGAACAGGTGCAAGCTTTGGCAAAGAGTTTTAATGGCAGAGTTGGCTGCAGCGACAATGCCACACGGGGTAGGACCACAAGCCATGTGGGCAAGGAAGGGTCAGCAGGTGACAGGGCAGGGCCAGGTCCCTGAAGAAGCGGCGAGCGAGGACCGGCGGCCGGCAGTGGGCGGGCGGGTGCTACATGATGGAGCAGGCGGACAGGGGGTTCCGCGCGTGGCAGGTGCACGCAGCCCCACAGTACTGCCTGAAGGTCTGGTAGCAGCTGCCCTCGGGCTCGCCCCCCCACTGGCCTCCCGATGGGGCGGTGAGCGCCTCGGGCGGCAGGCGGCTCAAGATGGACGTGTTGACGGCCAGTGCGGCCAGGCCGTAGTCGGTAAAGAGCACAGTCTCGCGGCGGCAGGTGGGGCAGGAGATGAACTTATACTTGGGGCAGGACTCATACAGGATCTGCAGACACTGCTCACACACCGAGTGCAGGCATGACAGCACCCGGGGCCGCCGCTGGGTGACGTTGTAGGTGTGCCCACAGGTGGGGCACTCCAGGGGCTCCCCGGCGGCTGCCACCCCTGACGATGTGGAGGAGCTGGCTGAGGCTGCCGGGCTGGGCCGGATCACGTACTGATTCACAATCACCTCGTCCGCAGGTGCCACGCGGGGGAAGCCCAGTTCCGAGCTGCCCTTGCGGGGTCGCCGCGGCAGGGGTGGGGTGTGGGGTCCCCCTTCCAAGGCAGGCACGTCTCCCCCGCAGGCCTGGTTGACAATGATCTCTGTGTCGGAGGGCCAGGCACGCTTGGGTGCCAGCGTGGGGGTGGCCCGAGGCGCAGGTGGGAAGCAGGGGGCAGCCGCTGGAAGCTCTGGGAACTTCTCAGGGTGCACAATCTTCATGGCCTCCATCTTGAGGATGACATGCGGGCCCTTCAGGCAGGACATGAGGAGGCCTGGCCAGCCGCTGCCCACCTCGGGACCAGGGTCAGCCGGCATCCGGCAGTCTCCAGTCACACCAGATGTTCCGGCGGTTGGGGGCGTTGGGTGGGGACGAGGGGGAAGACAGGGGACAACATCCTCGTCCTTTGTGGCCAGATGGGGACCCCGGCCGCCCCGTGGACTCCTGGGGGCGGCCGGCGAGACCTGGGGGGGCAGAGTGCCCCCCAGTGGCCACAGCAGCCTCTCCGGTCCAGTCCTGGGAGGAGGAGGAAGGGGCGGAGGCGGGGGCGACAGGCGGGGGTAGGGGGGTGTGGGAGGCTGCCCTGGGCTTGGGGTCTGGCCCGGGCGCTCACCCAGGGTCTCTGGTTGCCGAGGTTGGCCAGGGGGCGCTGGAGAGGCTCCCCCTGCAGCCGGGGTCACCAGTCCGCGGGCCGGGACATCGGGGCAAGCAGGGGCTAGGTGGGTCCCATGACTCCAGGACAGGGCACCCAGGGAAGGCAGCTAGCCTGCGCTCCGGCTGCAGGAGGCCCCGGGCTGCAGGCTCCTCGGCGCGAGCAGAGGCGAGGCCTGCACCAGGCCCGAGCTGCGGGCGAGAGGCGGCGTGAGCGCAGCACCCCAGCCCACTGCCCCGCACGCCCTCGCACTCGCCCCCGCCCCGCACACAGGCCCAGGCGTCCGACCTCTGACCCTGACCTCCGTCGCTGGGTTCGGACCTCGCGGGCCCGGCCCCTCCCCGCCCCTCCCCGACGCTGGCGCTCAGGCGCCCGCGACCCCGCCGCGGCGAGCGCAGCGCCCCGCCCGGCCGAGCCCCTCCCCCGCTCACCTGCCCCAGCCTGGCGTCCCCGGCTGCGCGCCGCCGCCGCCGCCGCAGAGGTTGTTTCAAAGGCAGGCCTGGATGCGGCGCCCGCCCTCGCCCGGCTGCTCGGAGGCTCCTGCGGCGACCTCGGCGATGGCGGGCGCGGGAGACACCCGGGGGCGCGGGCACGGGGCTCGACGAGGCGGCGGCAGGTGCGTGCGAGCGTGGCGCGCTCTGCGGCGGAGGCGCGGGGACCGCAGTGCGCGCGGCGCCCGCCCGCGCCCGCAGCGCCACCCCCCCTCCCCGTCTGGGGACTAGCTCGGGGTCCGCGGGGCGGGGCCAGTCTCTCGCCGCCCCTCGGTCCGCTAGAGGCCCGGCTCCCGCCCCTGGGTCTCCCGCTGGGTGCAGGGTCTCGGGACCCCCGCAGCGTCCCTGTCCTCCGCGCCCCAGCTCGTTGACCCAGGATTCCGATCAGCACCCCCATCCAATTGTGGAAGGAAAGCCCTTTCTTCTCACATTTGGAGACCCCACAATGCCCACGTGGGGGGGGAGGACCTGCAAGAGGCCCCCCTGCGTGTCTTGTGCATGTCCAGAAGGGGTTCTCTGCTGCCCCCAGGGGCGCCGTGAGTGCCTGGGTTCCCTGCTCCCCGCTGTGCCCAGAACTAGCCAGCTCAGAAGGATGGACGAGGCCGGTCAAGGGGTGCCAGGGTGCAGGCGGAGGCTAGAGACCCCGAGATGTGAGGGGGCGGAAGGGTGGCGCGCGGGCACGCGGAAGGTTGGTGTGTCCCGCTGGCCACGTGTTGGGTGGAGGGCCGCCAGCTGAGGACAGTCACCTGCCCGGGCAGGGCGGCCCTGGCATCCCCGTCGGGAAAGCACGTGCGCCCCATCCCGTCACGCCGCCGTGTGCTAACCTGACCCACCCTACTCCTTGGGGAGCCCTACTCCTTCCTGGGGAGCCCTATTCCTTTACGGTTCCTCCTGCCCTCTCTGGCTTAGCTGTACCCCTGCCCATGGGAGCTCTCGGGTGGGTGAGGCCGAGGACAAGCTGGTGCCTGCAGGCTGGGGACCTCCAGAGGGCCATCCTCTAACCTGGCAGGCCCGGTCCCCTGCAGGCCGCAGCCCCTCTTGGTTTTTTGCACCGTTCCTGAGGACCAAAACGGCCCGGCTGGGTGGCCCGTTGGACCCCTGGGCGTCTGGGGTGATTTCAGCGGGGACTGTGCGAGAGATGTGCCCGTGGGCAGGAAGGAGCGCCTCGGGAGGCGGGGTGGGCACAGTGAGGACGACCGGAGTGGGGGCGGCCCGAGGAGGCCGGGAACCCACCGGGGGCCTCTGCTCACAGGCCCTGAGCCGGACCCTAACCCTAAACCGGCCGGCGCTCCGGGGAGGTGCTGATCCGTAGGTCCCGCCCCTTCCCTAAGGCCCCGCCCCAGGGAGAAGCTCTGCCAGCTGTTCAGAACCTGGCGTCCGCAGCCAAGTATCGGGGCGTCCGATCCGGATCTTTGAGGAACCCTGAAGCGCAGCGCGGAGGCTTCTGGGGAATAGTTTCCACCAACTGCCCAGCCTCGCTTGCGCATGCGCCCGGCTCTGCCTCGCGGCGAGGGGCGGGGTTTGCAAAGAGCATGCTTCCGGCCTCTGCTCCTCGATCCCTGTTTCCCTGCCTGTTTTCGAAATGTGGGGTCCGCAGACCCATTTTGTCCCACAGGTCGCGTCGTGGGGCTGGACCCAGGTCGGTCTACCCAGCTCCACGCAAGCCACGCAGGTCGCCGTGGGGTGCGGCCACGCCCGATTTGGTTCCGCCTTCCGGGCGCTTCCCAGGGTGCGAAGACTACATGCCCGGACTAGGCCTACGGTGCCCTGCTGGTCGCGGTCGCGCAAGGGGACCCCACGGGCGCCAGGCCCGGCTCGGTGTTTGCACCCATGTCACTCCACGGCGACTCCAGGAGGTCGCCAGGCCGAGGACGGGGCGCCAGACCAGGAGCGTTCCCCTAGCCCACCTTCCCTGACACCGAAGCCTGCGGGGCCGATTTTGGGAACAGTGAGATTTCCTCTCAAAGGTGTATCGCTTACTATTTAGAAAAGCGCCCCAGTACCCTGGCCTCTACAAGGACGCGGGAGCAGGGAGGAGCTCGTCCTGGCAGGACTTGGAGGGTGTGGGGTGAGCAGGGCCCGTGGAATCCAGGGCCTGGCCCCACTTCCTCCAGGGGCCGTGACCCAGGTCCTCCTGGCTGAGCCACGGCCTGGATTCGTGCTCGCTGAGTCACCTGGCTTGGCAGTGCCCCTCAGAGCCCCAGCCGTGACTGCCGCCCACCTGAGGAGGAGGGGGTGGGCCAGGTGCCGTGCTCTGCTCTGGCAGCGAGGGCCACCTATCTCGGGAACCTCAGCCGAGTCCCGCCCCCGGGCCACACCCTTCCCGAGGAGGGAAAAGGCAGTTGCTTGCCCCATACACAGGCACCCGGAGCGCTGGGAGGACAGACTGCTGCCGCCACGCAGGCAGGTGAGTTCTGGCCTAGGGACGGGCCTGCTTGGGCCCCACACTCCCTGAGCCCTCGGCTGCGGCCCCCACCTTCCCTCTGGAGCCGCTGCCTGGACGCTGGCCCTGGCTGACACCTGGGCTGAGCCCCTGGCACATGGCCTTGCACACAGAGCCTCCTCTTGGCGCCTGGGCGCCCGGACCTCCGCGAGGTGGGCTCCTCCTGGGTAACTGTCCTCTCGGGCCGTCCCCGCCCCTGAACCGCTGTCTGCTGCCCTCCCTGCAGCCTGGCCATGGACCCCCACGAGATGGTCGTCAAGAACCCCTACACCCACGTCAGCATCCCCCGGGCTCACCTGCGGCCCGACCTGGAGCGGCAGTTACAGGCGGCTCCATCCTCACCCCCATCCTCAGAGACGCGACCTCTGCCCTCAGCAACCTGCGCACCAGGGCCAGCTCGCGTCTTGCAGCCCACGGAGGCCGATGCACCCGAGGGAGCCAAGGGGGCGAAGGGGGCCGCACCCCGCCAGAACCAGCAGTGTTGGGAGCAACCCTGCAACCCCTACGGCAGCGGGCAGCGCCCGGCAGGACTGACTTATGCTGGCCGGCCGCCCATGGGGCGCGGAGACGACATTGCCCACCACTGCTGCTGCTGCCCCTGCTGCCCCTGCTGCCACTGCCCCCCCTTCTGCCGCTGCCACAGTTGCTGCTGTGTCATCCTCTAGCCCGGCCGCCTTGGGGCGCTGACCTCTGCTCACGGCCACAGTGGCACTGGACGCTAGAAGCCACCGCTGTTACGGACACCGGCCGCTTGCCCTGGACAGGGACTCGGCCCGTCTGGCAGACTGCTGGCTCAGTGGGGCCTTTGGAACAGTCGTGGGCATTGGCCGTGCAGGTGGCAGAAGAGATGTCCTTGACCACTGGCTGTGAGGCCCAGGCAATAAAGCAGGGTGAGCTTTGTGCCAGCGAGTCCCTTTGGGCTGACCTTTTTGGAAGGGCATCCTGGGCCAGTTGACCGCATCTGCCGCCCGTGCACACATGCTTTTGTCAGGAGCACACACACACAGGTGCAGGACACGCTGCGGCGTCCCCGGCCCTGTGGGGCCTCTCGGGGCCTGGGAAGCCACTGCCTAATGCCGTCTCCACTCAGCCTGCTCTACAGGTCCCAGGCCGGCCCAGGGGTCGGTGGGGCGAGGGACTGTCCACCGCTAGGCCCAGGGCCTCCCTCCCTGGCCGGGTTGGGACAGTGCAGAGTCAGCCCCCAAGACACACGGCAAAGGATGCTACAGGCAAAGGATGCTACACGCGGTTCCTGGGGAGCCCCAGACGCCTCCCGCCTCGGCAGGGGTGGGGGTGGGGCTGGCGCCGCAGGTTTCAGGGAGTGGAGCGGGACAGCCCGCTGTGAGTCACCGCCCAGTCTCGGGCAGGCGTTTTTCTGCTGCTTTGCCCTGGGTTGGGCTTCCTGGAGGAGGTGCCCCGGACCAGGCCTTGAAGGAGTGTCTGTGTATCTATGTCTGGGTACACCTGGCAGACACTAGCCCCTGGGATGCCAGGGCAGGGAGTGTGGGGATCTGGCGTTTGCAGGGCAGGGCAGACACGACACTGAGCGGAGGTGGAGGCAGAGCTGGCCTTGCAGGACAGACGGGTCTTCCTGTGGCTGGCTCTCCTGAGGAGGCCTGGTCACACAGCAGGGCGTTGTACGGTGCATGGGGTCTGGGGGGCGTGGGCCGGACGCGTCATCGCTGGACCCCAGCGGGCTCCTGCCACCCTGCCTTGCCTGGGATGTGAGCCTGCAAGACCGGTCCTGCCAGCCCAGCGGCGGGACTCTAGCTGCCTTCTGGCAGCTCTGCCCTAGGAGTCCCTGTGGGGCTGTGGAGGGTTCCGAGGGGCCTGCTAGCCGGCCTCATCCCCACTGGGCCTACTGAGCCCACCCGCCCAAGGCCCAGAGCAGCTGGCACGCTGGCCGCACGACCCAGAACCATAGCTCCAAGGCCAGGAGGCTGCCGGTGCCCGCTGGGCTGGCCCTTGTCAGGCGACCGGCCTGCCACACACAGTACGTGAGCGCCACCTTGGGGCCAAGGTGGGAACACTGGCCCCCGTCTGGCCAAGACTCCAGCTGCACCGTGAGCGCAGGGGGGCTTCCTGGAGGGGCTGACGTGCCCTGGGGCTGCAGGGTGGGCACTTCCAAGGCAGGGAAGAGCGGGGTGGTGAAAACACGAAAGTGAGGGAGGAAGCCATTTATTTTCCTTTGAAGT
This sequence comes from Thryonomys swinderianus, assembly GCA_004025085.1. Classification (NCBI taxonomy): domain Eukaryota; kingdom Metazoa; phylum Chordata; class Mammalia; order Rodentia; family Thryonomyidae; genus Thryonomys; species Thryonomys swinderianus. The sequence goes on from PVIC010011097.1 coordinate 21,129, forward strand.
TGTGGAAACAGATCTCAAGGCCTCTACCACTGAGCAACACCCCTCCTTGTTTGGGGGGAGGCCCTCACTTACGTAGTTCACGCTGGCGTCGCACTCGCTACGGAACTCTGACCTCAAACTTGCGGCAACCCCTTGGCCTCAGCCTCACCGGAGCTGGGCTCACGTGAGGGCACCACCATGCCCACTCGGACCTGCTTCTTGAGGCAGGCTCTCCTAAATTGCCTAAACTGGGCCTGTACTTGAGGTCGTCCTGCCTCAGCTTCCTGAGTAGCTGGGCTGCAAGCATGGGCTGCCGTACCAGACAGAGAGAAGCCTGGGGAAGGCAGCAAAGCCAGGCCTGGGGTGTGGCTGGGGAGTGGGTCTGGGCGGCAGCAGGTGCAGGGGGAGGGGCCGCCTTATCTCCTGCCACGTGGGGGTGTCAGATCCAGTTGCACGCTTTGTGGCTGAAAGGGGGGGCCACTCCGCAGCCCAGCCGTCACTTGCCTCCTGCTGCCCGGCTTGAGCTGGCAGTAATGCGAGCCCCGGGAGGGAGCCCCGGCGTGCCCCACGGCGCTAAGCCCCTTTCCAGCCACTTTCTGGCTGGGTGCGGCTGCCCGAGGCAGGGGATGCAGGTAGGAGCGGTTGGCTGGGTGGGGACGGCAGCACGTGTGGCGGCGGTGGGCGGAGGGGGTCACGGCAGCCAGGCAGGGCACTGCCCACGCTGCTTCCCGTCGCCTCTGGCTGCCCCAGGGCGTGCAGCAGCCTCAGAGTCCCGAGGCCCAGCTCCCGGGGGCCAGGGCCCAGGCCGCCCACATGCTGCAGCAGTCCGTGGTGGAGCTGTGACCCGGGCCGCTGTCCCATCCTCCCCGCCCAGGATGGTGCAGCCTGAGAGATCCTGTGCCCTGGAGGAGCGGGCGGCCCCTGCGCCCCAGCGGAACGACTGTATCATCTGCTACTCAGCGTATGACCTCACCAGGCACCTGCCCCGTCGCCTCTACTGCGGCCATACTTTCTGCCAGACGTGCGTGCGGCGGCTGGACGGTCTGGCCCACGAGCAGCGCTGGATCCCCTGCCCACAGTGCCGCCAGAGCACGCCCACGCCGCGCGGAGGGGTGGCCATGCTGGACCTGGACCCGGCCGCCTTCTTGGCCATCAAGGCTGAGCGCGAGCCCGTGCGAGTGGAGCCCCGGAGCCCCGTGCTCCGCAAGGCCGATGCTGTGGTCGCTGAGCAGCCAGCTGCAGTCTGTCCCCCGCCGGGCCCCCAGCCCCACTTCCCCCAGCCCCCACGCTGCTGCGGCTGCAGCTGCTGCTGCTCCCGCTGCGGCAGCTTGTGCTGGGCCCCCCCGGCGGGCCCGAGGTCTGAGCCCTGACCACCCTTGCGGGCGTCCACTACCCAGGCTCTGCGGCTGGGAACCACAGCTACATGGAGCCCACTCATAGCCCCCGGGCAGCTTCCCGTGTGTGGTACTGCCAACCCCACTGTGGACACTTGCAGGCCACAGTCTGAGGGCTGAGTGACTGTGAAGGGCTCGGCGTGGGCACAGCTGCCGGAGACAGCAGCACCCGATCCCAGAACCGGGGGCAGCCGGAGGGCGGGGCTTGGCCACAGCCCGTCCTAGGCGGGTGAAGCCAGGGCAGGCACACCACCTCTTCCACCCCTGAACTACATACAAACTGTAAATTTCATCCACCCAATAACCTTAGCTCCCTGAGCTCCCCTCACAGGTCTGGCATTGTCCTAGGACACTGGGGTGGGCATCAAGGACAGCAGCGGGGGGCCAGCTCTAACCTCAGAGAGGGAGGGGCCGGTCTGAGGTCACATGGCTCAGCTGGGCCACCTGAGCTCCTGTGTAGCCGAGGCACAGACCCTCAGAGGGGTGACAGGGGCTAAGGCACTTGTGCCCCCCAGATCAGGGCTACAGCAGTCTACCCCTGCAGGAAGGAACCATTAGCCAGGAGCCCTGGGAACTTGCCCTGCAGGGGGCAGGTGGGATAGGGAAGGAAGAGAATCTGCTGAGTGGACACCAGGCCTCCTCCTCGCTTGGGGCAAAGTCCCCCATTCCCCTGGAGATGAGCCCGGCCTTCCCCAGACCTACCTGCAGCACCAAGGACAGCATGCCCCGCACCTGGCTCAGGACCCACCACTCACCTGAGGAAACCTGCCATCCCCACTCAGCTGGTGGAGGGTTTCCCACCCGCACCTGCAAGGGCAGGTAGACTCTGAAGATCCGCAGAACTCTGAGGAGCGTGATGGGGAGGGCAGAGCCTCAGTCTCAGACAGGATGGACCTTCCTCGAATGTGGGCATCCAGTGGCCAGCCCAGCAAGCACCTGGCCTGAAGTGGACTATATCCCCAAGAGACACCCCACTCCCAGAGGGCTGCTGGCCAGGGCTCAAAACTCCTGTGCATGGGTGGCGAGGCCCAGGGGCTCCAGGGCAGGCAGGGTCTCCCCGTGGGGGCCTCAGCGCCTGGGTAAACATTAATGGGGCTCAGGACATAGCAGGTCATGTGGGCACCCAGCGAATCTTTGCCTTGCAGCTGATCTCGCTACCTCCTCTCCACGGGCACCCCTCACCACCCACGCAGGTAGGAGCTCCCAGCGCCGGGGCAGGCCCTAAGGACAGGAGGGCTGCCTCGGACCCCATGCTGAGCTCCCAGGACCCACGGGCCAGCAACACCAACCTGGCAGAGGCGGGAGAGAAACTGGCTCCAGCAGCCGAAGGGGAGGTCAGGTTAGAGGGCTGGAAATCTGGGAGGAGCGCTGCGGGGGGAGCAGCTGTACCGGGCAGGGGTGCCTGAGCCCCTCGCCCCGCTCCTCAGCTGGCCATTTGTGTCAGACGGCAAAGTCCATGCCCACCTCCGCCACAGTGTCCCCAGTGACACCTAACAGGAGAGATCTTGGGGCTCCCCAGTCCTTGGGCACCTCCAGCCTATACCCCAAACCCTGTGCTCTGTGCCACCACCCGGCCTTCTTCCGCCTGAAGCTGGTGAGAGAGCTGGGGAGACAGGGGCCCCTTGACTCTGCCCCTTCAATCGGCCTGGGCTTGTCTGACAGCCACGGGTCACTGCAGTCACCCTCTGCGGCTGGAGGAAGGCAATCCCGGGCCTGCAGGGCAGCGAGGAGGCCTGTGGCCGACGCTTGGCTCACTCAGCAGGGCGGGGCGGGGCCGGGCCCAGCCGTGTCTCACCCCCTCTCCCTCAGCACACCTGGCCCGGTCCGGCTCTGCCCCTGCCTGAGACCCATGCCGAATCCCCTTGCTGGCAGCCAGGTCCCCCACTGTACCGTGGCCACGATTGACTTGGTGGACAGGAGTCTGAGAAATGCAGGTACCAGCACCCTTAGGCCCCTCCCTCCAGTGGTACCCTCCAGACAAAGCGGGGAGACTTTGCGCCTTTCTGCCCTGTGTCTCGTGCCTCGGGCCCTCTTTCCGCTGTGTCCCCTACCTGGGAGGGGTTCTAGAAATGGCCCTGCTTGGCCTGACCCTTGCAGGGACATCCAGTTCCGTCCCAGTCCTGGAGGAGGGCAGCATGGACCTGTGGGCCCTCCCTCAACTGAAGGACAAAGGCCAGCTGGAAGGTAGGCTCTGGGTCAGGGTCAGGGTCAGGGTCAGGTCTGGGATAGAAGAGCAAAGCAGTGCTCAGGGAAACAGCCCCTCGGGGAGCCCACCCAGCAGCCAGCACCTGAGATTCAGCCCGAGATCCACCCTGAGACGCAGGCCGGGCCTGCCCAGCTAACCCTCCCCCGCTGGTGGTCACGCTGGGGAAGAGAGGCAGAGGACAAAGACAACCCAGCCCTGCCCTGGGGACAGAGAAAAAAACGCCCCCTCCCAGTGCACAGAAGGGGGCTCTGGACTCAGCCCTGGGGCAGCGAGGAAGGGGAGAGGTTCCGGGCAGGTGGGCCTACCCGAGGATGCCCTGCCTGTGTCCGCAGCACTCAGCACGGCTGGCAGGACGTGGAGGATCGTCACCGGCCTGCTCAAGGCCTGTGGGCTCCTGGCCAGCCTCTACTTGTTCATCTGCTCCCTGGATACCCTCAGCTCTGGCTTCCAGCTGCTGGGCAGTGAGTGCCCAGAGGGCAGTGGGGTGGGGCAGTGGCCAGCCTCTGGCAGCCTCAGTGGCCCTCTGTCCTGGGTGTAGGCAGGATGGCCGGAGACATCTTCAAGGGCAACGTGGTGCTGTCCAACCCCGTGGCGGGACTGGGCATCGGCGTGCTGGTCACCGTGCTCGTGCAGAGTTCCAGCACCTCCTCCTCCATCGTGGTCAGCATGGTGGCCTCCAAGCGTGAGTCCCTCCCCTCCACAGGTGGTGGTGGGCAAGCAGGCTGGGCGGGCAGTGGCTGAAGTGGCGTCTCCTCAGTGCTGACTGTCCGGGCATCTGTCCCTATTATCATGGGAGTCAACGTGGGCACGTCCATCACCAGCACCCTGGTCTCCATGGCACAGTCAGGGGACCGGGACGAGTTTCGCAGGTGAGCATGGCTGGAGGGCAGGAGAGAAGGTGGCAGCGGCCACAACCGTGGCCCCCAGACAGCCTGCCCCGTGTGGCTACAGGGCCTTCAGTGGCTCGGCTGTGCATGGCATCTTCAACTGGCTCACGGTGCTGGTCCTGCTGCCGCTGGAGAGCGCCGGGGCCCTGCTGCAGAGGCTGAGCGCTCTGGCCCTGGGTGTTGCCCAGCTGCAACCTGGGGCACAGGCCCCCGACATCCTCAAGGGACTGACAAAGCCACTCACGCATCTCATCGTGCAGGTGAAGCCAGGAGGGGAGGGGAGCTCTGCACTGGCCAGGGAAAGCAAGGCGGAGCAGGCACAGGTGGCGCTGAACCTGTGGGCGCTGCTGAGTGCTGGCCCCTCCACCCACCAGCTGGACCGCAACCTGATAGCCGGCAGTGCCACTGGCAATACCACCAACAGCAGCCTCATTAAGCAATGGTGTGGCCGTGGCCCGGAGACGGTAAGGTGCCTCCGGCCCCTGCCCTGCCCACCAGCCTGCTGAGCCACCCCACCCATTCTGACTGCCCGCCACGCCACCCTGAGTCCTCCCGGCCCTCCCAGAGCCAGGCCCACACCAACGCCACGGGAGCCTTCAGCCCCTACGCTGGGAACGACAGCTCGGCCCTCAAGGACAAGCTGCCCTGTGAGCCCAGCCCTGCCCGCCCTGCCTCCTGCCCTCGAACCCGGCGGCCTGTGCCCAGCCTGCTCACCGCGTGGCCCCGCCCGTCCCGCCCAGGCCGCCACCTGTTCGTGGGCTCGGCGCTCACCGATCCTGCCGTGGGCTGCGTCCTGCTGGCCGGCTCCCTGCTGGTGCTGAGCGTCTGCCTGGCCCTCACCGTCAAGCTGCTCCGCTCTGTGCTCCGTGGCCAAGTGGCTTGGGCCGTGAGGACCGTCATCAGTGCAGGTGCGAGGGGCCCGGGCCGGGGCCGCGGGCGGAGGGGCTGTGTCCTGACTCCGCTCCTCCCCAGACCTGCCCTCCCCCTTTGGCTGGCTCGGCGGCTGCCTGGCCATCCTCGTGGGCGCCGGCGTGACCTTCCTGCTCCAGAGCAGCAGTGTCTTCACGGCGGCCGTCGTGCCACTCCTGGGTGAGTGCCCGCCCGCGGGCCGGCGGGGCGCAATGCGGGCCCTGTGCTGACCCCTCGCCGCTTAGGTATCGGGGTGATCAGCCTGGACCGGGCGTACCCCCTGCTCCTGGGCTCCAATGTCGGCACCACCGCCACCGCCCTGCTGGCTGCGCTTGCCAGCCCCGCAGACATGCTGCTCTCTGCTGTCCAGGTACTGCCCGGGGCCCTTCCTGGTCTTTCGTGGCCAGGGCCTCTCCTCCTCTGGGCCTTGGGCGTGCCCTGTCCTTCCCAGGGCTGCCTTCTCAGGCTGGCGGGAGCTCGGTCTGCGCCTGCTGCCCGTCTCCCACAGCGTGCCCTGCGGGTACCGCCGACCCTCCTCACTGCCTCCCCTGGAGGCCCGGCCCAGCTTCAGGGGCCTCCAAACGCTGCTGCAAGGTGCCTTCCCTGCCGCCCCTCACCCATGAGACACTGCTCTAAACCAACGGTGGCCACCTAGGCAACGCCTGTGCCTGTCTCCCCAGCCCTCCATCCACAGAGGCCACACAGCACTGTGATGGGCACTCGGGCCACGCCCCCATCGCCAAGCGCCCTCCCTCGCGCTTTACTCCTGGGTCCACAGTGCAGCCAATCCCCACCCGAGGGCACCCTGTGCGGGCTGGGGTTTCCTTCTGCCCAGCTCTGCACCCAGGCTCTGCTCTAAAACAGGGACCATGCTGGGCTGGCACTCCCAGCAGGTGGCTCCCACCGAGTCCTTGGTCCTGCCCCTCCCAGGGCAGGGGCCTGTCCCATCCCCACCAAGAAGGCCCCTGTCTTGCCCATTCCTACAGGGGCCACGTAGCCCTGGGCCTCCTCCCCCGGCCAGCAGGGACGCGCTTACCAAGAGGGGTGCCGGTGCAGGCTCCTGACTTTCAGATGTGTGCTGGAGCCGGGTGGTGGCCATGTGCCCACGCCTGACCGGAGGCTGCCCTCCCAGGGGTCCATCTCAGCTGCAGGCTTCAGACACTGGCCCTTTCTGTAGTGCCTCCGGGTGGAGCGCCCAAGGGACCCCATCGCCTGACCCGGGCTCCTGAGCCTCCCTCCCGCCCTCCCCGCCAGGTTGCCCTCATCCACTTCTTCTTCAACCTTGCTGGCATACTGCTGTGGTACACAGTGCCCATCCTGCGGCTGCCCATCCCTCTGGCCAAGCACTTTGGGAACCTGACTGCCCGCTACCGCTGGGTGGCTGTCGCCTACCTGCTGCTCGCCTTCCTGCTGCTGCCCCTGGCGGTCTTCGGCCTCTCCCTGGTGGGGGGCAGTGTGCTGGCGGCGGTCGGGGCGCCTCTTGTGGGGCTGGTGCTCCTCCTCGTTCTGGTTAACGTCCTGCAGCGGCACCGGCCATCCTGGCTGCCACGCGCACTGCGCTCCTGGGCCTGGCTGCCCCTCCCCCTCCGCTCTCTGGAGCCCTGGGATCGGCTGGTGACCCGCTGTTGCCCAGGCAGGGCCCGCACGTGCTCCCAGACGACTGCCACAGGGGCTCACTGCCGCGAGACGCCTGAGGTCCTGGCCTCCCAGCAGTTTTGAAGGGGCGGATGCCCGACTGGGCCGGCCTGGTGCCGTGGGGGGCTAACCTGCCATGCGTTCCTGCGGGCACAGTGCACCTTTCTGCAAATAAACGAGACTGCTACGCAGGAGCAGTGGTCTCTTCCCAGACGGGCTTCCAGGGAAGCGTTCCACTGGAGTCCGAGGCACCGCGTGACGCTGCCCCCAGCGGACACTCGGGCCGCAGGCTAGTGACCCTCCTGCCTGCGGCCTTGGGGACAGTGCACGTGCAGGTTAAGGCCTCTCGCCCAGAAGCTGGCCTAAGAGGTGGAGTGGAAGCATCACCTGCGTGGTGCAGGCTCCCCTACCCACCGCTGGCTCCTTCCGGCCTGGAGGGCCCTGGCCTGGCAGGGCGTGCAGGGGCGGGGCAGTGTCCCCTCCGAGGGTGGAGCTGTCTCTTTGGCGCCAGGGGGCGCTCCTTGTCCCCATGGCTCCTGGTGGAAACCTAACACACACACCCCGGAACTGGTCCAGCCCACAAAACCTCCCTCTCTGTGAAGTGCTCAGAGCTGCAGGGAGGCCGGGTGCCCCCTCTGCAGCACGGGCAACTGGACACCACGGACAGAGCCTCCTGCCACCGACCCCACTCCCACCTGCAGACAGGGAAAGAGGGCTTCCCGCACTCCAGAACTCAGACACTCCGTTGGGGACAGAGCTGTTTGGCTCTCATGTCTCAGTCACCACACCAACACCTAGGCCTCCCAGGACTGCACTTCATCCTCTGTCCACTGAGGGAGGTGACCCTTGCTCTGGAAGACAAGGAGCACAGGGTGACGCCTGCCCCGCCGATTCTGCTAGCCTTGATCCTCCCCCATGGCGACTGCAAGTGGCGCCTGCAGAGCCAGCATGGATTCCTGGTGCCTTTGGGGACAGAGCCCAGCTCCTCCCTGGGGAGGCCTGCTGGGGAGGCAGAGAGGCCTTCCGGAGTGGGAGACACACTGGGCACCTCTCCTTCCGGGGCAAGGGAGGCCTCCCACAAAGGATCACACAGGGTTCTTTAAGGCCACACCGCCTGTCCGCCTGCTACCCTTGCCTGGCAGTAACACACCCTCCCACTGGGACCGTGGCCACTAGTAAACAGAGCCTGCCTTGTGGACACCCAACAGCTGCAGGCTGGGGAGCGGGGCAGGTGCCCGGCGCTCCCACGGCCCCTCCTGCCCTCCTCCCTGCGCTCCTGGCCTTCTCTGGTGTGCATCTTACCTGGGCCCTCCTGCCCTTTACTGTCCTCTCCCCTGCAGGGTGGAGCTGGGTGGCTCTTCTTCCAGCTCTGTGCCGCCACATCCTGTCCCCTCATCCCCCTCATGAGGGCTCCGTGAGGGGCCAGGCAGACTGGCGCCAGGGAGAGCTCTGGCTCGCACCTGAGCCAGTGATGAAAATTGTGTTTTGTAAACCGTAAAACGGGGGGGGGGGGTGCCACCTTGACCTCCCAGCTCCGTGGGCACTGGTCAAGAAAGCAGGGCCCTTTTCCAGTGAGGGTGTGCCCTGAAGGTGGCATTGAAGGTGCAAAAATACTGGAGCCCAAATACCTGAAGGGCGGCAGTGGCAGGACTCCTCTCCTCCCTGGCTGCTCAGGGCGCTGTAAAGGCCCTCCCTGCCTCCTGCTTGGGCAGATAAGGCACTAGGCAAGGCGGAGCCAACCCCAGGACACTCTGTTCTGGGAGCCGAGGACCCTGTGCACCCCACATGCTGATGTTGACTCCAGACCTTGAGAAACAGGCCCTGTGCTGGCATAGTCCCACTTTCAGGGCCAGTCTGTGAGGGAGGGAATGGAGCCCCCAAGCGTGCAGGAACTGCCTGGCTCTGTGACCTGCTGAGTCACCCTCCTGGTCAGGGTCGTGCTATCCTGGCAACAGCCCCCGCCCCACCCAGCTCAGCTAGACCACTCTGAAGTGGACACGCACACGGACTGCTAACCTTTCCCTACACTGGATGCTGTTTGCCTTGATAAATATTCCCGAGACAGTTCCGGTCATTGGATAGGATAACCCTGCGGTATCGTGCATTGAAAGGTAAGGGCTGCTTTTCCTCTAAGAAAATAAACACGTTGCCTCCCAACACTCTGGTTTCGAGGCAGAGAGAGCAAAGTCCAGTATGCCAACTTCAACAGGGGCCGACCCCATGGTGTGACTTGCTCCTTTTAAAAACACTTTAGTATAGAATGCAAATGTAGTGTTTTCAAAGCTGATGAAAGGGCCCACTGTATGTATTTCCCTCACACCTTGTTTTCCCTCGCGAGGACAAAGCGCGTCGTGGCCAGTCATGCCGGGCACTCTGTCTCTACGCAGCTCCGGCTTCTGGGCCGTGGCTCCAAGGCGACCGGCGCCCAGCCAGCACCGTTTCCACAACACGGAGCGCAGGCGGGCGCGCGAGGCGATGGCCACGTACTTGCGCAAGCTCAGGCGGGGACGTCGTGAACCCCTGCCCGCCCGAGAAGGGTGCAGCGCCACTGCCGCGACTACCCTGGTTCCTCCTTGGCCCGCCCCCATGCCTTGTCTAGGAGCCCCCCGGGGCCCGTAGTGCGTGCGAGCCCGCCGGCGCAAGCGTATGAGTGCTGCCCCGACAGCTCCCGTGAGGCGTGACTCCGCCAGTTACTCTAGATACGAAGTACCGCCGGGCCTAGGGGGTCCGTTGGCTCTCCGCGGGCTCGCGACCCCGACCGCAACCTCGGCCGGAAACTTACGTCCCGCGCCTCCCGCGGGTGCTAGCCTTCCGCTGCACTGCGGCGGTTACCAGGACGCCAAACTCACACAGCCAATAGCACCAACCTGTCGGCGTCCTCCTGGGAGACAGCCAATGGGAGAGTAAATCAATCATTTGAAAGGTCCAATGAAAAAAGCACTGCAGCGCTGGGGCGGGAATGTGATAGGAGGATCCGCAGCCGTGGTTGACCAGTAATGAGTAGATGTCGTTAGAAAGGCGGGCCTTGGACGGCTCGATTGATGGAAAGTTAAATCAATAAGGTGAGAGTATTTCTTGGCCTCGTTTTGGAAATCCAATCCAAGGCCAGTGGAGGCGGGCGCAGGTGATATATAAATGCTAGCAGAGCGTCGGTTGTAGCACCGTGCGCGTCTACTTCTCAGCACCTGTAACTGTTCTAACGCTCCTGCCTACGCCGACGCCGCAGTCGTCGCCATGAGGGAGATCGTGCATCTGCAGGCCGGGCAGTGCGGCAACCAGATCGGCGCCAAGGTGAATAGTTGGTACACGCACGCTTGACCAAGTCGGCCGGCGGGGCTGGAAAGCGGGCGGGCAGGCAACTAGGGAAGATGGCGGCATCGCCTGGACGGGCGGCGCTGCGCATTGCGGCCCGGGTGCCGGGCAGGGCCAGGGCCGCGCAGGGGCGGCGGGCGAGACTTGGCTCCCGGCGGCTGGGAGCGCAGGTGGGGGGAGGGGGCCGCCCGCCGCGCCCATCCGGGGCGGGGCCGCCCCTGGGCGCACCGGCCGCAGTGACTCAGCCCGCTCCCGCCCGCGTCTCTGGCAGTTCTGGGAGGTGATCAGCGACGAGCATGGCATTGACCCTACTGGCACATACCATGGAGACAGCGACCTGCAGCTGGAGCGCATTAACGTGTACTACAACGAGGCCACGGGTAAGGATCTCTGACCCCCACCCTGGCGCCCACGCCCTCGTGCGACCCGCGGGCCTCCCGGCGCTGACACCTATCCTTCCCAGGTGGCAAGTACGTACCCCGAGCCGTACTGGTGGATCTGGAGCCCGGCACCATGGACTCTGTGCGCTCGGGGCCCTTCGGGCAGATCTTTAGGCCTGACAACTTCGTCTTTGGTGAGTACAGTTGGGGCCTGGGTGACCCATAATCCAAGGGGTTGCCCAGACCCAAGGTCGTTGCTTCTGAGCCCAGTAGCTGGGAGCCTACGGGACGTTCCCCCTCCCGCTCTCTGAGTCACTCAATCCCCTTGCTTAAAGCCGCTTTGGGAGGCGGGCCGGGCTGTTTCTACCTGCAGCAAGGAAAGGTAGATGCCATCTCCCTGCCCCGGCGGAGGCCTCGGTCCTTCTGTCTCTGGGATTTAACAGGGACGTGCGTTGTTGAGGTGTGCTCTTTTCGTCACTCTCAGGGTCCACTTGCCTTTCTTGGGGGTCGCGCAGGTATTGCTCGGATTATCTGGGGGGAATGTAACCGGCTTGTTCGACACAGGTCAGAGTGGTGCTGGGAACAACTGGGCCAAGGGCCACTACACAGAAGGTGCCGAGCTGGTGGACTCCGTGCTGGATGTCGTGAGAAAGGAGGCAGAGAGCTGCGACTGCCTGCAGGGCTTCCAGCTGACCCACTCCCTGGGGGGGGGGACCGGGTCTGGGATGGGCACCCTCCTCATCAGCAAGATCCGGGAGGAGTACCCGGATCGCATCATGAACACATTCAGCGTGGTGCCCTCGCCCAAAGTGTCGGACACAGTGGTTGAGCCTTACAACGCCACTCTCTCAGTCCACCAGCTTGTAGAAAACACAGACGAGACTTACTGCATTGATAACGAAGCTTTGTATGACATCTGCTTCAGAACCTTAAAGCTCACCACGCCCACCTATGGTGACCTGAACCACCTGGTGTCGGCCACCATGAGTGGGGTCACTACCTGCCTGCGCTTCCCTGGCCAGCTCAATGCTGACCTGCGGAAGCTGGCTGTGAACATGGTGCCCTTTCCCCGCCTGCACTTCTTCATGCCCGGCTTTGCCCCCCTGACCAGCCGGGGCAGCCAGCAGTACCGTGCCCTGACGGTGCCTGAGCTCACCCAGCAGATGTTTGATGCCAAGAACATGATGGCTGCCTGCGACCCCCGCCACGGCCGCTACCTGACGGTAGCTGCGGTGTTCAGGGGCCGCATGTCCATGAAGGAGGTGGATGAACAGATGCTTAACGTCCAGAACAAGAACAGCAGCTATTTTGTAGAGTGGATCCCCAACAATGTGAAGACGGCTGTCTGTGACATCCCTCCCCGGGGGCTCAAGATGTCTGCCACCTTCATTGGCAACAGCACGGCCATTCAGGAGCTGTTCAAGCGCATCTCAGAGCAGTTCACAGCCATGTTCCGGCGCAAGGCCTTCCTGCACTGGTACACGGGCGAGGGCATGGACGAGATGGAGTTCACCGAGGCCGAGAGCAACATGAACGACCTGGTGTCTGAGTACCAGCAGTACCAGGACGCCACGGCTGAGGAAGAGGGCGAGTTTGAGGAGGAGGCTGAGGAAGAGGTGGCTTAGAGCTGTCTGTGAGCTGGTAAAGTGGACGCAGTGTGAACTCTTTATTCGCCCAGTCTGCCCTGTCTCACTGTGCACTGCTGTCTGTCTTGACGTCCCGCGCTGTACAGACACCACCATTAAAGCATTTTCATAGTTTGGTTTCGCCTCCGCAGTTCCTCCTGATAGGCTTTGCGCGTGCTATTGCCAAACGTCATCGCATAGCTGTCTTGCATGGCTGCAAGGGAGCAAGGCTTGAACTGAGCCCTGTGCCCCCCACAGGCCTGGAGGGGCTTCTCGGGAGCGTGAGGCTCCCCTGGGTCTTGGGCCTCAGCCTCTGGCCAGAGAGAAACCTGTTCCGAGGGAGGGCAGAGGGCCCGGTGGCCTGTGTCTAGGAGTTCACTGAGGGGCTGCTGAGCGCCTTGGGGAGCAGGACCGGGGAGGTGGGTCAGAGGGTGGGGCCGTCCCTCCCTGGGGCAGCCTGTGTCGGAGGTGCCTTGTTCCAGGGCGCGGTACTCACAGGGGATGAAGCCCATGTAGAAGGGGATCAGGCCCTGGCTCCTGTAGATGGCAGTGCGGCGCCAGTGTGTCCTGGGCAGCCCCTCCCCCAGCGGCCAGGTGGGGTTTCTGAACTGGAACTGAAGGGATCTGCGCTGCTGGGCCTGCCCAGCCCTCCGCTCCCAGGTAACCCAACCAGCGAAAAGGCCGCCGGCTTTCCCCAGGGAGAGGACCTAGCCCACAGGTACCCCGAGTGTCGCAGGAGGCCCCTTCCCTGGGCTCCGAAGCTGCCCGGAGAAACGGGGACCTGCAGTGTGCAGCCTGCTTCAGAAGCCTAAGCTGGTACATAGGCACCTGCCAGGGCCCCGGGCACAGGCCCCGCCTGGGTGGTGCTCTCCTACCTGGTTCTTGTCAAACGCGTCCATAGCCTGTGTGACTCCATCTCGGTAGCTCACGCCTACCACCCAGGTGAACTGGGGGATGAAGCCAGCATAGCCTGGGGGTGTGAGGTTAGTGTCCCCCAGGCCCCGGCAGACCCGCCTGTTCCCGGAGGTTCAGGGACCTATGGAGCGGAGCGTGCTCCTGTGCCTGACGCAGTGTCTCTTGAGACCGCGTGGGACTAGGCCGCCGGGGGGTGGGGAAAAGCTGGGCCGAGGAGCCAGGCCTGTCCCCCGCCCTTCCTTTCCCCTGGGCTGCTGGAGCCTTGTGGGGGACACACCTGAAATGGCTTTTCTTTGGATCAGGTCGGGGTGGTCCAGCTGAGGCAGCTGCCGGGGCCTCTCCTCGTTCAGCGTCTCCAGCTGGCGGGGGGGAGGGGGGCACTCGTCCCTCCCCCAGCGGTGCTGCTGCGGAGGGGGGGTCAGTGCCCAGCTCCCACTGGGTGGGGGGGCCCAGGCCAGCGTCTCAGTTACCTGATGCTGCCCGGGGGGCCTGAGGACAGGGCTGGCACTCTCCCAGGCCTCTTCACCATATGCCAGTCTCAGGCCCGGGGGTCCGATATCACTAGAGCCCACCTTCCTGCCTGGTGGGCACGGTGGGTAGGGGGAATAGGGCATGAAGCCAGCGGGCAGTGGAACCTGTCTGGACATGTTCCCTGTTCGCAGTGGCCCCTGGGCATCCGTCTCCTGCTGTGGCAGCTTGCCCAGGATCTCAAAGTTCCTGTAGGGCTTCAGACCTGCAGAGACCGGTGTCTGGTAACCACGTGGGCAGGAGGCGGGCTGCAGAGGGCAGGGCTGGGAAGGGCAGCTCACCAGTGTAGTGGGGAAGGTGGGGCTCAGCTGAGTCCCGGCAGGGAGCCCAGGGCGGCTTGGACTTGCTGAAGTCCTCGATGAACTTGGGCTTGGACGTGGGGGACAACACGGAGCAGGGGCTCTTCTGCACACTAGGGTCTGTGAGCAGCTGTGCCGTGGTGCGTCCATAGGTTTTACCCACCTGGTAGCGCAGCTGTGGGTAGAAGCCAGCATACCTGCGGGGAGAGGCGAGGGAGGAAAGGGCAGCCGGCACCAAGCATGGTCCTGTGGGCAGAATGCCAACCCTCTGTGCCTGCCACCTAGCTGCTGGGTGACGCAGGGCGGGGCACCTGACCTCTGCTTACCTGTGAAATGGGAGCAGTGCAAGCCACTTCCCTGGGCCTCACGGAGGAACCACCTGCCCTGCCGAGCATGTGCCTGGCCCCAAGAGGAGCTGCGCCCCTCACCACCACTGAGCGTCACCACCCTGGGTCCACCATTCACCCCCTTGCTCCAAGGACAAGGGAGACAGAGCTCCGCCCCTGCGAAGGGCCCCAGCCTGGGGAGGCCACCAGGGAGGCACCGTGTGGGGTGTGGCCTGGACCTCTGCCACCACGGGGCCTCGGCAAACCGTACAGAAGGGGGTCAGTCCTTCACCTACAAGAAGCCCGGCGTCCCTGGTGGGCAGGGAGCACTGGTTTATCCCTGCGGGGAGTGGGGGAGCTGTGTGGGGACCCGAGGAGGATTCCCTGGCTGTTTGGAGGCACGTGGCCTCGACTTCCTAGTCTTTAGAGATCCTTCTGCCCTCCCTCCTGGTAGCTGGGTCACACCACTGTGCCTGGGCTGGGGATTTAGCTCAAGTGCTACCACACCAACCTTGGATGCACAAGGACCCAAGTTGGGTCCCTGGTACCACCAAAAAAGAAAAAAAAAGGAAACCCCACTGTGCCTGGCGGTTTTTCCTCCTGTTCTCGCCTCCTCTGCCTTTTCCCCCCTTCTCCTCTCATCTCCTTCCCTTCCCTCTTCTCTTTTGTGGTACCAGGGAAGCCATGCCTGTGCGCACACTGGACAAGTATTTTGCCACTGGACTACATCTCTAGCCTGAGTTACTGTGGCCTCCCTCTAGACTCCTCTTCTTTTACTGGTATTAAGGGTTGGTCCTCAGACCCTTTTATTTTTTATTGAGATGACTCTCAGTCACTAAAGCGCCCACATTGGGCTCAAACTTGTAATCCTTCTCAGCCTCCTAGAAGGCTGGGATGGTTGGGGTGTACCACCGTGCCTGGCCTGTCTTCTTTTTAAAACGTACCTGGCCTAGGGTTGCAGCACAGTGGTAAAAGTTTGCCTGGGGTGTGCTAAGCCTTGGGTCCTGTTCCCAGCACAGGAGAAAGATAAAACTCACCAAGGCCACCACAGGCCTGTTAGTGCAGAAGGCTAAGGACCCACCAGCGTCAGTGGCCCCAACTCCCAGGGTTGAAAGGAGGCCTGGGCCTCACAGCCCGCCCCATCTTCTGCATCCACGTGTACCCGCGGCACACAGAGCAGTTTGGTCTGCCTTGAGGACGCTTCCCCAGCTTCTCTGGTGTGGAAGCTCTGTGGGTGGCTGGCATTCACTCTGCCAGCCTCTGCCAGCTGTTCACCTGCCCCAGTTTCTGCTTCTGATGGACATGCTGGCCACCTGGTATGGCATCTGAGCTGGGGCTGGACAGGGCGAGGCCTGGGCCTCTGCAGCGCCCAGCTTTCTTCTCCTGGAGCTTTTTAGCCCTCAGGAGACCTCAGTTTCCACTCTCTGGTGACCCGCATCTTCAGCCCCTCAGCTTTGGCCCTCAGGGTCCTGAGGTCCAGGTTAGGCCCCTCCCTTCTCCCGGTCTTGCCTCGGGGAGGCGCCTGGCTCTTACCCAGGGATATAGTGAGGCTCTTGTGTGAAGAGGGTGTGCTTTGGAGTAGCTGTCATTGTGCCTCAGCTGTGCCTAGCTGGCGGGGACTCTTCCCCCTTGGAGCTGTCCTGCTGCCTGGCAACCATTGTGAAGGTGCCCAGCCACCTGTTAACCCTGTGCTGTCTCACAGGTGAGACTGCGAAGGGAAGGCAGGCCTGGAAGGGCACCCCACCCACCTCAGAGCTCCAGAAGTGGACAGAGAACGGCCTGGGTTCTTGCTGCCTATGGAGAGGACTCCGGAACCACTGCAGAAAGTGGTGAGAATGGTGGGAAGGGTGCATTCCAAGTGAGGGCGCATGTTTGGAGGGGAGTAATGACAATGTGTATTATTGTAATAATTTTTTTTTTTGAGACAAGGTCTCGCTTTGTAGTTCAGGCTGGCCCTGAGCTCACTATGGAGCCCAGCAAACCTCGAACTCAGCAATCCTCCTGCCTCTGCCTCCCGAGTGCTGGGGTGACAGGTGTGAGCCACCTGGTCCTGACATTGTGGTGTGTGGTTACTTGGATCTAACTGGGGACCTTGCACTTGCAAGGCAGACGCTGGAACCACTAAGCTAAATCCCCAGCCTTCTTGTAATAATTTTAAAAAATTTAAACATTGGGGCCGGGTATTTAGCTCAACGGTTCCAGCATCTGCCTGGCAAGCAAAAGGTCCTGAGTTTGACACTAGGTTACCACATACCACAATGTTGGGTGTGGCAGGTCACACCTATAATCCCAGTACCGGGTGGGGGGGAGAGACAGGAGTATTGTTGTGAGTTCAAGGCTTGCCTGGGCTGCATAGTGAGTTCAGGGCCAGTCTGAACTATGAAACAAAACCCTGTCTCAAAAAAAAAATTCAAGTACAGTGGCTTAGGTCATATTAAAAGGGGATCAAATGGGGAAACAGGCGCTGTAGCAAAGTACACGGAGTAAAGGAGGACTTTCCAGGAAGAGGGGTGCAGGGGTGCGCTGCTGTCCACCCCAAGGGGAAAGACGTAGGTGTGGTCCGTTTGACTAGAGACCTGACCTTCAACAAATGTGCCTCCTGCCATAGTCCTAAACTATGTTTTTTGTTTTTTTCCTGAGACAGGGTCTGGCTTTGTAGTTCAGGCTGGCCCTGAGCTCACTCTGTAGCCCAGGCAAGCCTCGAACTCAGCAATCCTCCTGCCTCTGCCTCCCGAGTGCTGGGATGACAGGTGTGAGCCACCATGCCCGGCACTGTGGTCTGTGGTATTGATGGCTGGTGGGCGTGAGTCTCCACGCCCAGCCTTGTATGTGGTTACCAGGATCGAACTCAGGACCCTGCGCTTGCAAGGCAGGCGCCGGAACAACTGAGCTAAATCTCCGGCCCCAGTTGTAATATGTTCTTATCTTCTCCACTGACTTCTTCAAGAACCCAGTCTGGTCTGCCTACCTGTAACGTTTTCTTCCCTCCCTCCCTCCCTATCTGTCTGTCTCTCTCCTTCCTTCCTTCCTTCTTTCTCTCTCTCTCTCTCTCTTTCTTTCGGGATAAAACTATGGCCCTTGTGCTTACAAGGTAGGCACAAACCACTCGAGCTAAATCCCTGGCCTATATAGTGTTTCAAACTAACTTCGCTGTCCACAAAGGACCTTAAGGAACATGGGGCCCTGGCAGTGCAGGAAGCCTCCCTAAGTCAAACCCTTTTTTTGTTGCTCTGTGCTCAGAGCATGGGTGCCAGCAGAGAGGGATCTAGGGAAGAAGAGACTTGGAGTGGAGGAGCCTCTGCCTGGGACCAAGGTCAGGACCGGGCTGGGCCGCCAGCCTGGTGCCCCAGTGGGCTCTTGCTCCCTGCTGCTCAGCTGGGCAGCACTGTTTACGAGACACCTTCTGCTGCCACCAGGAACCCTGGATACGCAAAGCTGAGCTGAGAGGGGCTGCTTCCTGGAGGCTGCATGGTGCAGAGGCTCTCCAGGGTGAGGGAGAGTTTGCTGGCAGCAGGGAGGAGTTTCTAGCAGAGCAGACCTCAGTAGCAAAGGGACAAGAAAGGGGAAGGTGCGATGGTCGATGTTGCTGAAGCTGAGGACACAGGAGACCCGTGCCTGCACTCCTGGATTCTTGTTCTTCAAAGGACAGGATGCTGTGGAGCCTGGACCTGCCTTCCAGCTCAAGGCGGGCCACACTGATTAGCCGGCTGGGCAGACTCGAACATCTCTATCAGAAGGTCTAGGCTGTGTATCCAAAGGCCAGGTGTGCCCGGATGTCCGTCCAGGCACCCTTTTTTTTTTTTTTTTTTAGACAGGGTCTCACTCTAGCTCAAGTTGGGCTTGAACTCGGTGATTCTCCTGCCTCAGCGTCCCAAGTGCTGGGATTACAGGTGCGTACCAACACACTAGGCTGGAGGCAAATTTCGACGTTAGTTTGCTGCGAACCTAGGGCCTGAGATTTGTCTCGGTTCACCTGGAGGAAGCCAAGCTCCAGAAAGCGCAACGGTCACGTGCTGTATCCCTTCCCGGTGCCTCATACCTGGTGGAACCCAAGGCCAGGGATGTAGCTCAGTGATGCTTCCACCTGGTTGGCTGGTGGGTGCAAGACGAGTTCACTCTCCGGTTCCGCAAAAAGAAAAGAAAAGAAAAAAAAAGAAAAACGACATTTTTTGGATCAGTTTTAGCTCAAGTGGTTGTTACCTCCTTGCGCAGGACTCCTTACCTGGTGGGACCCAGGTGCCGGGAGTTTGGAAGGCGGAGATGCGCCACCTTGTGGAGCAAAAATATTCCCAACGTCCAGAGGCTGCTGGGAGACCAGCAGTAGGGTTCATGGTTACAAAAATAAGTTTACTCGGATAAAATGTCAGCTCGGAAATCGCTGAGGCGGTGCGGCCCCGCCTCCCGGGAGATTTAACGGGGCGGAGGAGCGGGGTGGGCGGGACCGCGCGACGGCCCGAGCGTCACTCGCCCTCCGCCCTTCGCACGGTGTCGCTCTACCCACTCCGGGTAGCGCCCAGTCCGGAACCTGTGCGCTGCGGCGGCGTTTCCGGGGGTGAGTTAGCGGGAGCCGTGCGGGGCGGAAGTGGGCGGGGCGGGCCCGTGCAGATCCGCGCGCGGGGCGCGACCTGGCCGAGCTGGAGGCCGCGGGGGAACGGGGCTCGGGCGGCCCCCGAGGTCCGGGGGAGCGGGCTTCTGGTTCGTCTGCGGCAGCGCCAGGGGAGCGAAGCGGCGATGGTGCGCCGGGCCAGGCGGCGGCTGGCGCCTCGGCCATGTTCGCCGGGCTGCAGGACCTGGGCGTGGCCAACGGCGAGGACTTGAAGGAGACCCTGACCAACTGCACCGAGCCGCTCAAGGCCATCGAGCAGTTTCAGGTGCGTCTGCCTCCGCGGGAGGCGCCGGGACGGCCTGGCCCGGCGCCCGCCGCGGGCCTCTGGGTGCTTTCTGGTGTTGGCGGCTTCCTCCGGGACATCCGTGGCCTCGGGCCCCGTGTGCACTCGCCTCCCTGCGCGCTCGGGCAGACGCGGGCACCTGTGGCTCCGGGGTGTCGCAGCGAGACCACCGCACTGGCCCTCTGCTTCCCCAGACAGAGAACGGCGTGCTGCTGCCCTCCCTGCAGTCTGCTCTGCCCTTTCTGGACCTGCACGGGACTCCACGGCTGGAGTTCCACCAGTCGGTGTTTGACGAGCTGCGGGACAAGCTGCTGGAGCGAGTGTCAGCCATCGCCTCGGAGGGAAAGGCGGAGGAGCGGTAGGTCCCGGATCGCAGTTGCCTGGGCAGCGTTGAGGGTGGGAGAGGTGACTCAGGACCGAGTGTGAGACCCCTTCCAGGGTGTCCAGCATGTGCAGATAGGTCCTTTTCTTCAGCTGCACAAGTCTCTCTAGGTACAAGAAGCTGGAAGACTTGCTGGAGAAGAGCTTTTCTCTGGTCAAGATGCCGTCCCTGCAGCCAGTGGTGATGTGCGTCATGAAACACCTGCCGAAGGTGCGAGCCCTGGGGCCAGGACACCTGTGGCGCACGCAGCTTGGCCAGCTTACCTGCTTGTCTGTCCCATTGCCTTTGGCTGGTCGAGGTCAGCCTGCACTGGTCCGGGTGGCTGCTTAGCCTGGGGGGCTTGGACGAGCTGCCTGCCTGACGCTCTCCCTGGACCTCCTCTGTGCTGCCTCTTCCCGGGCGAACCTCACAGAGACAGGACTTGGCTTACTGTGGGACGGCCATGGGTATCGAGCAGTCTGCCCATACCTCCTGGGCCTGGGAGTGCACCCTTGGGTGGGCGGGGCTCTGGGCAGTCTCTGGCCAGCTGAGGCCCTTGGCCTGTCCTGAGGGAGGCCAAGGAGGCTGCGGTGTATGTGGCGTAGGTTCCTGAGAAGAAGCTGAAGTTGGTCATGGCTGACAAGGAGCTATATCGAGCCTGTGCCGTGGAGGTGAAGCGTCAGATCTGGCAGGACAACCAAGCGCTCTTTGGAGATGAGGTGTCCCCGCTGCTGAAGCAGTACATCCTCGAGAAGGAGAACGCGCTCTTCAGCACCGAGCTGTCCGTCCTGCACAACTTTTTCAGTCCTTCCCCCAAGACCAGACGCCAGGGTGAGGTGAGGGCAGTGGGCGCTCAAGGCGGGGCAGTCAGGCTGCGTGGTGACCCTTCCTGGCTGCTTCCTGTCTGCGCACGGAGCGTGGTCTCCTGCGTGCACCTGCACACCTTGGTTGCTCCTGAGTTTGTGTGTATTTTACATTTTAGTGAAGTGATATGTGAACAAGTGTGAAACCTATGGACAGGCCATGGGTGTAGAGGACAATTGGACCTCTTTCAAAAAGCAAGCTCGTACTCAAACTTGCAGATCTGGGCCGGAGGGTTAGCTCAGTGGTTCCGGCACCTGCCTCGCAAGCGCAAGGACCTGAGTTCGATCCCCGGTAACCACATATAATGCTGGGCATGGAGACACGCCCACCAACAATCAACACCGCATACCACAATGCCGGACGTGGTGGCTCACGCCTGTAATCCCAGCACTCGGGAGGCAGAGACGGGAGGATTGCTGAG
>PVIC010011098.1:0-42049 GCA_004025085.1 Thryonomys swinderianus
ATATATATATATATATATATATATATATATATAAATGTCAAGGGCCAGAGATTTGGATCAGTGGTTCTGGCACCTGCCTTGCAAGTGCAAGGTTCCTGGTTCAATTCCCGGTAACTACATACAACCATACTGGGTGTGGTGGCCATGCCCACCAGCAATCTTCATACCACATACCACAAATGCTGGGCTTGGTGGCTCAAGCCTGTAATTCCAGCCGTTGGGAGGTGGAGGCAGAGACAGGAAGATTGCTGAGTTCAAGGCTTACCTGGACTACATAGTGCGCTGAGACCCAGCCTGAGCTATAAAGTGAGACCCTGTCTCAAAAATCAAAAGAAAAAACAAAACAACCATGAATGACAAATGATTTATTGTAATGTGATAGTAGCAGGAAGATATTTATGGATCTGGATGTTTTCATTATCCTACAGACCATTAAAATACAAGAACATGAAAATGAAAAGTGTCCAGAAAGGAGTGAGACCCCACCTTGCCTTCTTTATCAGTTACTGTTTTCCTTTCTTTCTTTTAATTATGACTTGAGAATTTCATTTTGCACCACTGATACAAATTCTCAATGTTGAATGTAATCATAATGTACATATAAAATGTACCAATCAAGTCAATTTTAAAAAAAGAAACTTTATTTTGTTGTGTTTGAAAAAAATTCAAGACAATGACCTTCATTGTAATTTTATTCATGTTTTAAGAGGATTTTCCTCCTTTAGCAAGAAGACCTTCTGTGAGTTTTTTGACATATGACTATCATGAAGTTCATCATTAGTTGATTGGATTTTATATGGTAGCCATCACTTTCAGAAGTTCATTTAAGTCGGATTTACTCATTATGTTTAAAAATATTTATGCAGGGCCGGAGGGTTAGCTCAGTGGTTCCAGCGCCTGCCTCGCAAGCATAAGGACCTGAGTTCAATCCCCGGTTACCACATAGAATGCTGGGCGTGGTGGCTCACGCCTGTCATCCCAGCACTCGGGAGGCAGAGACAGGAGGATTGCTGAGTTCGCGCCGGCTTGCCTGGGCACCGTAGTGAGCTCAGGGCCAGCCTGAACTACAAAGCGAGACCCTGTCTCCAAAAAGCAAAAAAGAAAAAAAGAAAAAAAAATATTTATGCAGACAATCTAAGTCAACTCTTCTAAGAATCTCCTAGAATTAATTCTTCAATAATTCTAACAAATTGTACATATAACCTTCTGTATTTAACCATCTATGTTTCAGTTTCCAAATACAAAGGAGTAACTGCTGTTATATTTAAAATTTGGATTTTAGAGCCATACATCCTGGTTCACATAATATCTAACTCACTTTTCCTCATTATACCTAAATAATGTGATCAATAAAATGGTATGATGGTTCCTTTCTCAATGTTAAAGAGTTCATCTATAATTACCATTTCATAACACTTATTTATATTTTTATTTTAAAAAATTGATTTTAGAACCTTATTTATTAATGGATTACATTATTAAACATTTCTAAAAGTGTTAAGTAAAATGAATTGCTTTAAATCATTTGTAGTAATTCTATATGATGTCCAACAATTTATTCAGTGTTTCCTCATTGTCAGTCACTCATTTTGAGGATGAAATACAAAAAAAGGTGTTATTATTATCAGCTGTAATCCATGGGAGGAATTTGATGTTATTATTAACTATCCACCTACTCTTCCTCTTTGGAGGTCATTTTCATAATTCTACAGTTGATAAATATGTCCTAAATTTACAGAGTCTGCCATGAAAGGGAAGCCATGTCATTTATGCTCAATATTTAAGAATTTACACATGATATATGTTTTAGAAAAAGAAAGCTGTTATGTTTAGTAGTCAGACACTGAAACCTTTAGTGGCCGTCACCAATTAGACTGTAAGTTGAAGCCAATAAAATTTAACTTTTGAATGTGTAATTTGGGATAGTCCAGGATAGGGGCTGATTCATCAACATGAAGATGATACTACAGAAAACATCTTTGAAGAAAAGTCTAAAAATTAAATAAAAATAGCCTAAAATAAGAGATAAATAATAGAAAACAGGAAAGTAGAACTTTTCCAAATGGGAAGGAGAAAGACATAGAAGAAGGCATGAGGGAAAGAAAAGGAAGCAGAAGTAAAAAGATTTAAGAACGCCGGGTGTGGTGGCTTCCGCCTGTCATCCCAGCACTTGGGAGGCAGAGGCAGGAGGATTGCTGAGTTCGAGGCTTGCCTGGGCTACATAGTGAGCTCAGAGCCAGCCTGAACTACAAAGTGAGACCCTGTCTCAAAAAAAAAAAAAAAAAAAAGATTTAAGAACCATTATGTGCATGTACCAATGCCACAGGATAAATGTGATTATTTTGTACTACAAACATATACTAATAAAACTTTAATAAAGATGAAAATTATGATCTAATAAAATTGAGGATTTACCCAACTGAAAATAATTGACAGAAATTGGTGCTATTTTAAGACAAAATTTAAAATTATAGTACATTCAATTAATTGGAATAAGATGATCAAATTCTAGAATTATCTAAAGTTTGATAGATATAGCTTTATTTTTGCTCTTAAGTCTATAATCCAGTGTGGTGGGAAATACACATACATATCCTGACAAACACTCTCTGTGGCATGTGTGGAATAGCATATCACAGTTTGAGACTGTTCTCCTTACAACTAACTGCAAGTATCTACTGCAAACTTACTGTGTCCCACAAACTGTGTTAGCACTTTGGAAGTATTGTCTCTGTAATCCTCACAATAATCCTGTAAGTAAGCTACGATTGTTGTGCCTATTCAGCAGTTCACTAAAGTAGGGATCTAAATGATTGAGAAACTGACCATGATCACAGATAAAGTAGTTGTTCAGTCCATGTGCCCATCACTTCAAAGCTCTTAAAACCATTTGTGCAATGAGCAATAGGTTATAGAAATGCCTAATAGAATATGACTAATTCTTATTAGGAAAGGTTTAATAGAGGCAATAAGAATGTGACTGTAATATATTCCTTTAAAGATGTAAAGAGTTTCCACAGAAATAGATGAAAAAGCAATTTCAGAATGGAAAAAATGCATTAAATGGAACATAGTTTAGAAATGGAAAATATGCTGAGTGATCTTCAGAAAATAGAAGGTGTCTGGGGTAGAAAGACATGTTATTCAAAATGTAGTAGGTGAGGGAGTAGAAATATAATATTAAATACTACTTATTGACAGATATACTGTGTGTACTTTGAACTATGTTCTCTAGGCCGGTGATTCCCAAAGCATGAAGAAAAATAATCTTGGTAACTGTAGATTCTTGGTATAGGCAGGGAGTCCCTGTGAGATTCACTATCCTAGGAGGTCCTCAGTGTTAGGGATGGAATTATCAACCAGTCCCTCACATGGGAAAAACAACTCTGCCTTCTGTGCGAAACTCCCAGCAGCCATATTGTGCATCTTTCTCATTCTTTGACATGGAACCACTTCTCTTGGGCTCCAAAGTTTCATTGAATATAATGCTCCTAAAATTTACATATGCAAAACCAACTGAATATCTTTGAAAAATGGAAATCGTAGCCCAGTAGGTCTGAAATTCTTTTTTTTTTTTTCATCAAGCTCCCAGTCCTGTAGAATATATCTGAGGGTGCAAACTTTGGTGAACAACAGTAAAAATTGCTACCAAGCTGTGTTCTCATGTAGCCTCATTCACCTTAGTTCAATCCTGTCCCTGTCCAAAACACCTCGGCTCAAGTCTTGAAATAGTTTCTCTGTGTTCTTTAAAGCAAGAATGTGTAGTCAAGTAGTCAAATATAATGGACAATTTTACATATGCACTGAGTTATTTAAGACCAGGTTAATTATGTACAGGACATAACATATACTGTGTAATAGGTATTATATAAGAAAATAATTTATTATATGACTGTACCAAATAACTCTGAAACTAAAATGTTTTAAAATTATATGTGCTACCTATTAGGAAGGATCAAGTAGCCCCTTTTTAAGATGTGTTACGACATGTAATGTGTTACAAATCTTAAAATGCAGAAGTAGCTTTATGTAATTCAACTTCATTGAAAAATGATTATTATCACTACACATCCCGAAATTTTTTTTCAAATGTAGTAAAAATATACTGAGATTTGACTTTTAGAAGAATAGACTATTTCTTAGACACACATTGTCAATCAGACTCCTAAAGACTATTTTTTTCATGAAACAGCAGCATCAGCAGCCAGTGTATCACGAGATAGATGAATCTTTTTCTATTCTTGTTGTCTGAGTTTTCACCTTCTTTTATGGTAATAGCTAGAAAACATTATGAAGTCATCTAGCGCTTACATTTAGCAGAGAATGCCCTATAATTTTTCTTTAAAACTTTCAGATGAGTAGACTAGTCAACATTCCCTGGAAATATATTTGATTATCTCAAAGACACCTAGAGACGTAGGACTGAAGATAAAACGTCTTCCTCTTCACTCTGAGTTCATTCACTTGTTCTGCTCTGACACAGAAAACAACTGCTCACCAGCACACATGACAGTGGTTGTGGTTACTCATTCCCAGAGTTTGCTTCTCCAGATTAAATCTCTCAACTCCTTAGCCTTTCCTCAGAGACCTCTTCGCCTGGAAGCATTTCCTTTCTACTTCAACATCAGGTAGACTCAAAAGTATCCATTTCCTTTCACTTTACAGAGTCCCAAATGAGTCTTCAAACTCTTAGGATACAACAGAGAGCAGTACAGGAGGTCGTGGCTTTGTAGAACGTGCCCCGATTTCTGCTTCCCAGAATCCTAGTGGCATTGTCTGCAGTTGCTATCAGGGAGCTCAGACATCATTTATAACAGGCTATTTCTAAGCTGGTAGAACTGAGAGCTGAAATCTACCTTACAGGGCACCTGGTCCATCATTCTCACACTGTAAATGCTATAGGAGAGGACTCACAAGTTGTAATTGCTTACTGTTCTGGTCGTAGGGTTTGGAATGCTGAGATTAAAGCTCCTGCCTCTTAACTTTGAATTGCTGTACTTTCCACTCTGCCAGCCCTGAATTCGAGTTTTACACAGAGCTGCGACCCTGAAACAGATGCTACTTGATGTCAGTAAAGATAGATTTGTTATAATTTTTAATATTTCATAGTTACCATACAAGATCTTGCTTGTGATTGCCTACCTCTTTAAACATCCAAAGTACTTCAAAAAACTGTAATGCCGGGCAACAAATACAATAATCAGCTTTGAGGAGCACTTACTATGTATCCTGTCCTCCTAGCTTGAGTCTTCTCTGCAGCACCCCAATGAATCAATGGATGCATGCCTTCCAAAGATAAACCTAAATTGGTCTCCACATCATGTAATTTAAGTTTATTCTCCAGGTATCCCTTCTGCCTGTGCCTGGGGTACTCATCTGCTATGTGCTAAAGCTCTGAAAGTCCTTTAGTGAGGTCATAATCCCCACCTCTATCTGCCCATTGACTGCACTAACCCCTGCACACCCTGGTGAGAGTTCTGCTGGGAGTTCAGCTTCGTCAGTTCTTCCCCAGCTCTGTCCCCATCTCGCCCCCATCTCTCCTAACTCTTGACACTGATTTTTATCAGGCACATTACTCTGGTTGTGTTTACTATGACATCAGCCTCCACCCCAATCATTCCTCTGTAAGAATTCTCTTTAAACCCATTTAGTAACAATTCTATCCTGCCTGCATATACACGCTTATTATTTCTGTGTTGGATTTCTGCATGCTTTGTAGATTAAGGTCTTCACTTTTGTTTGAGGGTGAATTTCTTTTATTTGAGTAGGTGATAATATATGTATGCCAATTAGATTTCATGTTATTGGCTGTAGCCCACAATCTCAGCTGGTCAATATCCTTTTGGATCCTGTATTTGCC
This sequence comes from Thryonomys swinderianus, assembly GCA_004025085.1. NCBI lineage: Eukaryota > Metazoa > Chordata > Mammalia > Rodentia > Thryonomyidae > Thryonomys > Thryonomys swinderianus. The sequence continues at coordinate 5,861 of PVIC010011098.1, forward strand.
ACATAGTAGATTAATTGTCTCATTTGATGTAATGATATTGGCAACTTTACTAATCATATCAACTATGTTTTCTAATAAGTTATTAAATCACCAAACAGGAAAGACTGAAGACCCAGTCCAACAAAGGCTATGGGTTTCTCACCACAAATGACCTCTGAGTCATCAGCACATACTGGTTTACAGAGTGGTCTTTCAGACAACTACAAATGCTGTTTTGTCTTCCAGCCTATTTTTTCTCTATGTTGTCATCAAGATTATTTTACAAGGCTATAGCAATCGTCTTGATTCTTAAAAATTGTTCAGTTTATGCCTTCATTAGTAACTCCACGATTAGAGTGAACACTTGCTAATTCCTATTGCAGATATCATCAGTCTCTTAGATATTACCAGATATACTTTAATAGTGTAACGAGAAACTGTTTAAGATTTGTGTAAAATGTGTCTGTAACATCTGTTCCCCTCGTCCTCTGTCTTCCCCTGTTGGAAAATCATGACCTTTACTCTGCCTCTGCCTCAGTCCCTCCTGCTTCTCCCAAGGTCACCAGTAGATGGCACAGAACCTCCCTGCCCAGTGAGGTTCAGACCACAAAACACAACCAACTTCAGGCAGGAAGTTTGGGTTTCAATTACGCAAAGGTAAACTTTAATCTCTCTTCATTTATCAGGGAATTAAACTCTGTTTAGAGTAATCTTTTCTGTTTTATAACATCCAAATCAGAAGAGAGGAAAAGTATCATGCAAGTAACAGTATACATGCATATGTATCAAATGTTTATCATGTCATTCATTATTTCAAGAATATTTTATTTCTTCATTTAAACTGATAAAGATGCTATGAATAAAATATCTGTCTTCATGAGTTACATCTTATATTTAGCATAATGTTGCCTTCAATAGCACTTGTTTATAAAGCTTATAGTGGATTGTAAGTATTTTTGCATACATTATTTAATTAAATGGTGACACATTTTTATTACAAATTACTTTCCTTATTTACATACATAAAATCAGTTTCTTTGAAACCACATAAGCTTCTAAAACTTACACAGCCCCTTGGCTTTGTGTAATGTGTTCTTACATCTCATGGCCACCTAGTTGATGAATTTTCCTTATTCTTAGTTTAAATCAAAACCTGTTATTGTACAGGCATTCCTAGTAGTAGTAACTGCATTGTAAGAAATAAATAACACTGGTAACGTGATTGTAAGAATCTCACTTTTCAAGTGTTGTTCTGATCTACCACTTCAGAAAATTTAGAACAGAAAACCTTACCACCTTTTTATCTAATTAAAGCTAAATTTGTTTCTGTTGTTTACATCACATATCTGACCCTACTCTGTTTTCTTGACTGGATCCAATGTCTTTATGAGAAGGGAGCCACCTTCTTTTAATGATTCATTCCTTCTACTGTATTAATCACTTGGAACCCAGAATTTAGTCCAGAAATAAGTCTTTTCCTCTTATGTTCAGACATGCTTAGCAAGTCAAGAAAAGCACAGTCCCAATCTTCCCATCAAGCTGGATCTTGAAGTTCAGGCTGTCATTCTCACTGTAAAAAGAAATTGAATGTATGTAAACAGCATCCATGTTCATGAATAAAATTATCTTTGTTCTTATAAAATATTCTTTTCTAGCCCAGAACACCTTACTGAGTTGTATGGATTTGGTGAGAGAAGAGGATCTGCTGTCAGTATCATGGAATAAGCAAAGATATAGCAGCCAGGTCTTTCACAGCTGAGGGATAAGCACAAAGCCAAAGAGTCAGAATGGGGAATTGAAGAAAAGGGGAAAGGGAGCCTGGTACAGCCTGCATTGGGAGCGAGTCCACCCACGACATTAGTGAGCAGATCTGTGACAGTTCTGTGTACGTAGCTCTCAGTAGACAGCAAGAGGATGTAGTTGGGGAGAGCTGCCAGAATGAGGAGAAGAGGAATCTCTCTCCTCTCCATTTCTAATCATGATGTCTTTTAGAGAAGAAAGGCTCCTGATTCATTTTCATCCTCCAAGTACTGACCAAGTTTCTCTTTTAAATAATTCTAAGCAAAAGCTAAACAGGGAACATAATTATAGGAAATGTAATCATCACCTTACAAGGTTGACAAGGTGGCAAACTACACTGAGGTATACCTTCTAAGACAAGAGTTCTATATCTTATTAGTCAGCTCTCTGTTACTATTACAGAATACTAGAGACAGTTACCTTATTCAGAGGATAGGTTTATTTTGATTCTCAGTTTTGGAAGTTCCAGGCCACGAGGGCTCAGACTCTTTCCTTTGGGCTTCTCATGGGGCTGCACATTATGTTAAGTGTGTTCAGTGGGGCAGCCTTCTCACTTTATGAGCTAAGAAGCGAACAGCAAGAGGAAGAGACCAGGGTCCTACCATCCCCAAAGGGCATGTCCACATGACAGAAGGGCCTCCCTCCGGGCCTGCCTCTGGACGGGTCTACCCCTCTTAGTGACACTACACTGAGGACCACGTCTTTGTTGTAAGTCCCTTGGGGTACATTCAACTGAACCACAGTAAACGTCATCTGTCAACTCTGGTTTGTTAGCATGTTTGTGATTTCATATTATCATTTTTATATTACACATTTAAATGTATAATAGATATTGCTATAAATTTGTAAATCAAAAGAGGAAGACTTCTGCCTAATTGAAAATGCATTCATATTGTAACCAGATACGGTAGTGCACACCTATAATCATAGCACTTGGGGAGGCTGAGTCAGGAAGATCGTAAATTTAAGCCCAGCTAAGTAAATTAGCAAGATCCTACTTCAAATTAAAAAAATAAAGAAAGAAGGCACTGGGGATGTAGCTCAGTGTAAAAGCCTGGGCTCAATTCTCAGTACTGTGAAAAAAATATATAGCAATTTTATAACATATATATATATACATATATATATGTATATTTGGGGGTAGCTGTTACATATTTAACTATATATCAACCATCTATCCTATTGCTGGGTCTTTTTTTGTCTGACTTCAGTACTTTGATTGCCAAGTCCTGTGACAATTACACAGTGGCCTATTACTGTATCTATGAATTCATTTTAAGATCTGATTGAAGAATTTTCCCACTAACCAGTTTCATTATTTTTTTCTTTTGGAAGCCATTGTCATCACAACTCCTGTTCCAGATGAATTTAGCACTATTTTACCTATTCTCCTACCCTAAAATTATTCTGCAAAAGTTTTTATCATATTTACATTCTGTTTTTAGATTGATTAGAAAAATGTTTGTACCTCTGAAATATTGAATTTTCTGAAAAAAATATGTATACTTTTTCTGTTGTAGTTTTTATTTCTAGATTACTAATTGATTATGCTGGTAGCAGAAGCTACTGTTACAGCTCTGAAAAGTCTGTCTTTTCCTATTTATAAATATTAGGATATCCATAAGTCAAAATTGAACTTACCTAACATTAACTCATTGTCTGTGAGGGTTTTTTCAGATGATTATGCATAAAAATCATAGCATTTTCAAATGGCTAATTTTCCATTGTTTCAATATTTCTATTTCAAATTAAGTTTTCTTGCTTTCTTGTTTTGGAGAGTACACCCAAAATAATAAAGGATAAAGGGAATGATAATATCCATTCTCATCTTCTCCTTTATGCTAAATGAGGATGTTCCTAACCTTTTACCATAAAGTTAACATACTGATTTCTAAAATACGTCCTCTGTTATTTAAGGGATAGTTCTTCTTTACATCAACAGACTTTTTGTTTTTATGTGGATCAGAAGTGAGTGGCAGGTTTTATCAGAAACTCTTTTAGTATTTATACTTATGTGATTTTTGTCTCTGCTCTCCTCAATATGTTACAATAAAATATGTTAATTTACCATCTTTTATATTCCTATAATGATTTATCATAATCAGAACAACTTTTAATGTTGGAATCAATGTGTTAGAAATTTTATTTATAATTTTCCATCTTATATTCACAGATGTGAGTGGTGAATAGTATTTAGGCTTGGTTTTTCTGGGTTATATTTTCGTTCACAGTCATTGTAGCCTTGTCAAATGAATTGGGAAATTTTTCAAATGATTTATGTTTTCCCCTTCCTATTATTTCCTACTGAGAATTCCCACACAGTAAATTCTCTGGAGTTTTAACTCTCTAAAACAAAAACAAAATTTTGGATGGGATGAGTTTTTCTTTCCTTCCTCCAAGCCAGTAATGCTGAACTTACGGCTCACGTGTCCTGTATCCTCATTTGAATCCTTGAGCGCTCAGAAGCTTACCTAAGCCAACACTTGCTGTCGGTCTTTCATGAAAGTTGTAGCCTCAAGACAAGAGACTGATAGTCCACAATTCAGAAATACCCTGTTGCTCCAGCACCAGTTTCCAGTTCACCCAGCTAACACTCTTGCTAGATATATGTGGAATAGTATTGGGAAGGTAAAGTGTGAGAAATACCGAGCATTTAGAAACTTAAAATGTGGTCAGAGAAATCATAGACGCTCCTGAAATAATTTAATAAAAGTACAAAGAAATGTATTCATAACACTTCATGATAAAGCATATAATGAGGATGGAAATGCAGAGAGAATGTGCCCAAGTGCTGAGGAACAAAAGTTAAGAGGAATTAGTCAGAAAAGGCTTAAGAGAAGAGTGTGCTCTACACTGAATATTGAGTAAGGGGATGCACTTGAAGCGGGAGCCATAGGATAATAATTTCGAATGCTAGGGGAAAGACTGTAAATAATAAGTAGGCCCAGAGGGGGTGATATAATTTAGTTCATCCAAAGAGGCACCTTCAAACGTTTAACAAGTAAGACCCAAGAGGACGATACAGCAATCCTGTGGTAGGACCCATGGTTGGGGCAGGCCTTGCTTGCCACAGAAAGGCAGTCATACTTTCAACTTGCCTCACATTTTACTAGGTGTTGTTCCTTAGTTTCGGGAACCAGAGGGAGGGAGGTCCACTATAGCATCCCTCCAAAAGCTGGCTCAGTTTTGGTTTTGAATTGACGCATATCATAAGGAACACACATGTCCACATCACACACACATATATGCTCTATTGTTTAGTGAAGTAGGAGAGACTTACAGTGTCTCATTAGGGATGTGGAGGAATAATTTGCCTTAATAAGAATGGCCTGCATGTCATTGTATATAAATGAAACAGTGCCTAAAGTAGTTATCATCAGTAATACAAAAGAACTACACAGAGAAGTGGAAAAACTATATAATAAAATTACAACACCTTTTTTTTTTTTTTTTTTGCTTTTTGAGACAGGGTCTTGCTTTGTAGTTCAGGCTGGCCCTGAGCTCACTATGGTGCCCAGGCAAGCCGTCGCGAACTCAGCAATCCTCCTGTCTCTGCCTCCCAGTGCTGGGATTACAGGTGTACATCACCTTTTTAACTACCTTTTTTTAATAAGAAATAGACATGACAAAGAATAGAAGACCTATATCTGATATAATCATGTTATGTTTATTAAGTCCATACTTTTACCATACTAGGGAAGTACAAAAGTTGTCCTAGTCTGTTTTCTATTCTGTAATATGACACCTGAGTCTGGTTATTCAGAGAGAACAGAAGTTTATTTTAACCCATAGTCTGGAGGTTAGAAATTACAAGTCAGGCTGTCACATCAGGTAGAATTTTATAAGATCCTGCAAGTCAGAAGGACACATGAAAAAGAGGCAGAAAGTGAGGGGTAACCTTTGCTTGACAACAAATCACTCTTGTGGTAATTAATACAGCCAGGAAAGAGCCAAAACTCATTACCAAGAGAACCAGCCCAGGCCCACCAGAAAGGCATTCATCCCCGTAATGACCTAGACACTGCAGGCCCTGCTTCCCAGCACCAACACAATGCTAATTAAATACGAACAGGAGTTTCAAAGGAGACAAAGAACCATGGCAAAAGGAAAACTTGGTGTACTAGATAAATTCTCAAAGAAATCTCTGCTCCCCCCAATCTGGTAACAATGATTAACTTTGGTATTTATAAGCTTTAAACAGTCACCTCCATAACAGATCCTGCTTTGTACTCTCCTGTGGCACCAAAGAGGCACTGTGCCTTGTGACAACCAAAGACATGACAAAAGCATGCAGGGATAAAATCTGCTTTCAGCTATCCCTTACCAAAAGGACTCTGTGACAGGTACTGAGGAACATGGCAACAAACACAAAGAATGATTTTTATGTGGCACGTATTCATGTCCCCTGTAAAGAAAGCACAACTGGGGGTTAAGTTAAAGAAAGCACTAGCGAGGCACTAACTGCCACAGCACTAACCTGAATCCTTCTCATCCCCTTATTTGCTTTTGATCTCAAATGATTATTATTAATAATGTATGCTAAGTACTTAGCACTGTGTTGGAGAATGAAGGCTTAATGAATGGCGGTTCTTTTATTTTCTTTCTCTTCACCAAAGCAAACACTTAAAGAGCACTTGCTAGATGCCACCCACTGATCCAAGCACTTAACATATGTCTCCTTATTTAATCTTCACAATCGGATGAGATAGGGTTACTATTAATACCCCTGTGTTATAAATGGGAAATTTGCCCACGGAAGCACAGTTAATAGGGAAAAGAACCAGGATCAAAACCAAAGCCATCTGGCAGTACCATTGTGCTTTCTAGGAAAGCCCCTCTTATCTCTTAACCTGCATGGGATGTAGTGGAATTAAAACCCCCAGGTTTCCCTCTGGAAAACTCTTCCTGGTGGTTACTTGGTATCTCAGTATATGGGCAAGGTCTGAGCAATATTGGAATGCTGGCTGAACAGTCTGGCATAATGTGAGATACACACTGGTCATACGCACGTTTGCACGTTGTGACAAAGCTCTCAAAACCCTTGGAGTTTCCTGAGTGATAGACTGTCTTTTATTATTCATAATACCTTTAATATGAGCCCTGACTTTATGTCAATGAGGTGATTTAAGGTCAAAATGGGACTTGTCACTGGAAAGACTATGTGATTTGAGGGATAGAGGACTGAAATTTCCAGTCCCATCCACAAGCTTCCAGGAAAGATGGGAATGGAAGGCTGGAGCCAGACCAAGTCCCGTAAGTACTGTTGGACGAAATCTGATAACTTCCGGCCCAAACATATGATAATGCAGGGAGCTTGGCATGCCCAGAGAGGGGCATGGCACAATACCTCACCCCGTGCATTTGTTTCTACTGGCTTTTCATCTGCATACTTTATAATATCCTTTGTAATAGATTAGTGAATTAAGTGTTTCCCTGAGTTTGGAAAGCCATTCTAGAGAAGGAAACCGAAGAATTTATTCAAACATGTAGATCAAAGCCTAATCCTGGACACTGGGTGTGAGGGACAGGGCAGTCTTGAAGACGGAAGTCTCCAATTCTGGGATCTAATCCTATCACCTGGGTGACAGTGTCAGAATTCAACTGAATGACGGCATCCAGGCACTTTCCACTGGTATCCAGCCAAGTCCCACAGACTTGACTGTGGAAGTGCTCTGTCTGGAGCATGTGTAGAGATTAAAAGTTTTGTTTTTTTCAGTCAGTCTGACATATAAAACAACTCACTTTCCTCTGCTTGGGAAAACATTTGATTTACTAAACTTTAAAAGAGAAATCATTCCTAAAATCGCTTGAAGATCTTATCTGCAATGTGTTACTTTTTCAAAGCAAATGATAGTGATTCATGGAATTGCATAAATTATCAGATATTATTTATGAAATTCTACCATGGTTGGAGACAAGATAATGGGGGCTGTGATGTAGGACTCCTGCCACTAAGGATAAGAGAGAAAATACAACTAGAGAATATACTATTTGTGAATAGAAATGAACAAGAAATTTCTTAACAGACAAGTGAACACAAAAGAAGGGTGTTCATCCTTTCTGCCCATGAGAGGAAAGACTTTCATCATTAACTCTCAACACTTTTCAGGCAAAGACAATTAAAAATTCATAAGTGACCAGTTTAAAAAAATGGTTATAGTCTTAATCTTTGTTCGCAAAGTGAGCAAATGAAGGTCTTTAGTGAGATCTTTTTCAATGGGAAATTCCAGAAATATATAATGATAAGTTCCCTCTCCCTAATCATTCTCTGACAGAACTTCTGTTTGAGTGCAGAGTCAAATATAAATAAGTCTGGCTCCTACCTTTCAGGAACAGAGTCTTGTTAATCATATATGATAATGTGATTCCACAGCCACATGATGAATGCCTAATAAGAGCATGTACAGAATACACTGGAAACAGAAAAATGAGGGAACCCATTTTCCTGGGAAACAGAATAAGAAAGAGCTATGTACTCTGTATAAAGGGCACTGTGCTTTTGAGGTGGTTTGTCACCCAGTGGTTCATATGTAGGAAGCTGGGTGCTCAGTGTGGTGAAATTGGAGTGGGGAAGTTTGAGAGGTGAGACCTAGTAGATCCTCATTTCCACCCAAGTCATATGCTCATGCGAATGGATTAGTGCTGTCCCTCGGGAGTAGGTCAGGTTTTGTGATTGGATGAATTCTTGAGAGAGGAAATTGTTATAGAGTGAGATCAGTCCATACATTAGGTCCTTTTTACACAAGGCCAGTTCTCTTTCTCCTCTTTTAAGGTATCACAGAGAGAAGGGCCCTTTTCCAGAAGGCCAACACCAGCTGTTTGGACCCTCCAACTAACAAACAAAAAGCCAGACAATGTTCTTTACCTTATAAACCACTGTGTCTCAGGTGTTTTGTTATAGCAACTCAACCCAGACTGAAATAGCAGGCAGACTACACGGAATAAAAGATTCTTTTCTTGAGAAGTTTTGTTTGTGACTTGAGTTTCAACTAATCCAATTTCCCAGTCCTTTATCTGGGACATTTACTTTTCATTGTGTTTCATATATATATATATGTATGTATGTATATGTATATATATATATATTTTTTTTTTTTTTTTTTTTGAGACAGGGTCTCGCTTTGTAGTTCAGGCTGGCCCTGAGCTCACTATGGTGCCCAGGCAAGCCGCTGCGAACTCAGCAATCCTCCTGTCTCTGCCTCCCAAGTGCTGGGATTACAGGCGTGAGCCACCACGCCCGGTATTATATATTTTTTACAAATTCTTTTAATGCTTCCTGTGCTTCTTTCTTAATGAAATAATGGAAAATTCTAAATGGTCTTTGAAGCTCTATCCTCCTTTGTTTTTTATAAACAAAAATGATGCAAAATAAACTCCAAACAATAAATACAAATAAAAATCATAATTTTAAAAAATGAAATATGAAAAAGCAAAGCTAGGCTTCTGGGGTGGTATTTATAAACAATGTGTAGCGCATACTTACTGTGATTTCTCATCACTGTGGGGATCAAATGCAAATCTCCAAAAAGGAAAAGGAAAATAAAAGTAATGAGCAATTTCACCCTATTCTTAACCCCTAATTCTTTTCACCTGCCAGCACATTTTAAGAAATGAGAAAGGAAAGAGCATTCAGCAATCGAGAATTGGTTGTCATTTAGAGCTATGTTGAGTGTGAATGCAATTTTACCCAATTAAGCCTTAAACAACTGATGCAGGCAAATGTGGTCCATGCACTGGAGACCCTTATTATATCTAATATAAAATAGTTAATTGCTTCCAAATGAAGCTGAAATCAGACAGAGAAACGTCTGTTCTGACTAATGCTAAAAGAGAAGTAGGCAATGGGCACTGTTGTGTTTTTGCTTGACTCTGTGTATTCTCAAAAATATTCATTTACTTAATAGGCAGAATTAAGGCATGTGTCCTCCAGGGACTACACCCTTAGGACACGTAGACAGAAATGCAATTTTCTCTGTAATTTCTTTGATGAATTCAATAAAGATTCCTATTAGTCTCTACGATGCTGTTTCTGGGCAATATTGTCCACTGCATTTTGGCTAAAATATACTAAGCATCTACAAACTGTTGTACAAAATTTTGCTTTCAAAATAACACAAAATCATGCACTTTATTGTATTAAGTGACATTGTTATTTAAGTTATGCAGAACAATATAGTGTGATTTTTCTCTTGAAATTGTTAAGGTCAAAGCAATACCCTTAAGATAAACTTGTTTTGAACAACAACAACAAAAAATACAAAATATTTCAAATGATTGGAAATAAGGAAACATAAAAATTCTTGTGTAGTTTGAAGGTCTTCTATTTTGCTCAAAAATGGAATTTAACCCTACCATAAAAAGTCATTAAATCCCATAAGGAAATCCTCTCAACGTGTTCCCCGTTTACCATTTAGTTCTTCATTCTGAATTATGTTTACTAAATCTCAAAGGTAATGGAATGGGAAAAAAGATAAAAACATAAATAAGTATACATTGTAGAATTAAACTAGGTACTGTCATCATAAATCGATAGGGACAATACGTATTTTTAATGTCCAGTTACATCTGAAAATTTGATTGCTAGTGGATTTCTGTATTCATATCAAGGGCAGATAGGCGATTGTTTGGAAGTAATCCTCAAGTCTTTTATAGCCACTTTCAGCAAGTTTTATAGCATCTATTTATGTCAGACATTTTGCCATTTTAAATGTGGCTCCCTCCTAGTTTTTTTCCATAAGAGCAATGCAATACATTTTGTCAAATTTGCACTTGTTTTCAAAACCCTCCTTTATTTTACTGGAGAGCTTGCAATTAACCCACTTCTCCCTATTGAGAAGCATCTTTGTAATAACAGCTTTCCTGGCAGAGCTTTTGTTAGGCAGATTTTAAAATCAAGAGCCCATAAAGGTTGGAAAAAATCCAGTCACATTAAAGTTCTTCAAATCTCTTTCAAGGTCACATCCGTTAGGTCTGCAGAGCTTTTCTTCCTGTGAAAAGATTGCGGAGACATTTTCCATACGTAAAAAAAAATAAAATAAAATAAAAATAAGATAATCACTGTTACCTGTTTTACCACATGTTAGAAGAAAGGATGTGATTTTACTTCTTCCAGGGAGCGACAAGGAAGAGATTTTCTGCCCCCTTTGCCACTTTGAAGCTTGGCAGTAGGAAGGGTGAACCCTCTGCACAGGACGCTACAGCCTCATTCATGCAGCCAGGGCTGGCCAGCAATCCAGCTGCATGAAGGAGCTTAGCAGTCAAAGGCCATGGTAATTCCCTCCATCTGCCTTTTCTTTCTTCTAAAGCAAAATCTTCACCTGGTGTTTTTGATTCATGTGTTCTAATTATGATGGCTGCCATCAACAGCCCTGTGGGGTGACACCACCAACTCGCTGAGCCCACAGAGACACTGAAGCTTGTTAAGCGACCATGTCAGCCTGATTTTAGGGCCCATTTTGCAGCTCTCTGCAGGCCTATCTGAAAGCATCAGGAGTCTCAGTCTTGCAGGACAAGTGCATTGTCTTTCTAAATGTCTCTTCCTGATAAGCAAATCCAAATATGGTTCATTCACTGTGGCTTTGAAGGCACAGTAGGGAACTTGGCTTGCATGGTGGATACAACAAACTGCTTAATATTATCACTTGGTATAGAGCTAAAGAACTCAATTTCCAATTCCAAGATAAAAAACCTTTGCTCCCCAGCTATGATCAAGAGTTTGAAATTTAAATCAGGAGTCTTGAAAGCTATTCTAACTCTCAAAAGGGCTGGCTTTCCCATACATACAAAGAAGAAAATGCTGTGCTTGCATTAGTATAAGAATCAGGAAAAGCTCACATCATTTTAGAAAATGTAATACTTGCCTCTTTCAATTGGAATGCTATTGAGTATTTTCAGTGTTTTCAGTTCATTTGTTTTATTGTATTTCCCATTATTTAGATTATGATTAGGGCTGGTCCCATAGTCCTTTTTTATTACTTTATATACCACCTATTGTTTTAGTGTTTCCACACTAATAACACCTAGCCACATCCAAAAACATTCTGATTGATTTTAATGTAAATACAAAAGAAGCATAAAATAAACTTAGAAATATCCTTAGCAGTCTACTGTTTTGACTTATTTTACATAATCTATCACTATTTTCACTTTTTTCTCAGCTTTATTGGGGTATATTTAAGAAATAAAAATGAATATATTCATTCTAATAAGTTTTGATGCATCTGTACACTGTAAAAAGCTTACCACAATAAAGCTAATATTTCCTCATATATTTTTGCATGTGTGTGTCAGGAAAAGACCATTTATAATTTTCTTTCTCGGCCAATTTCCAGTGAACAACACAGTATTACTAATTACAGTCCCCATGCTGTACGTGCGTTATATCTCCAGAAAATTCATATCATACCTCCGAATTTGTGCATCCTTTGACCACCGTCTCCCCTCCCCCTCACACTGTGGCCCCTCGTAGCAACTGTTCTACACTTTATTTCTATGACTTTGGACCACTTTAAATTCCACATCCACGTGAGATCACACAGTATTCACCTTTCTGTGCTGGCTTATTTAATTTAGCACAATGCTCTCCACATTCATTTGTGTTGTCTCAAGTGGCAGGAGTTTTTCAGGGCTAAACAATCTTATGGGTGTGTATGTATGTGTGTTTGTGTGTGTGAATAATGCTGTGATTAATAAGAGTGTGGTCATCACTTGAGCCTCTGTTTTAGTGACACTCAAATGCTAAAATGAGAGTCCCCTCCATTAGTTATATAGTACTTTGAAGAATAGTCCTTTTTAGGTCAAGTTGTGCAAAGAAAATTCAGTTAATTTAAGAAAACCCCATTCAGGACCCAAAACCCAAAGTCGTCTCCAGCAATGTGAAAACGATACCCCAGGCCCTGCGAAGTAAGCTCTGAGTTTCCCATTCACACCCCATGATCCAGCTACATCAGTCCAGGCACTCAGACAAGAAACACATTTACTTATTTGCAAGGCAATTTATTTGCCAAAATGTTCCATATTTTAACACCTAAACTTATTTAAAAAAAAGAAGAAAAAGAAGAACTTATAATTTCTTATCTATTTATTTAAGTCAATTTTGTTAGCTTGGGCTTTTTCCTAACAATGAATTTTAGTTTTATTGTCACTATTTAGGTAGCTTATATGCATATGGTATTATATTAATGTTCATTTTCTCATTCTGCAAACTCTTACTGAGCACCCATTGTGTCTGGTCTCTGTTCTAAGCCTTAGCTTTTCAAACACGTATATCCACAGAGAGCTCAAGCACAACCCCCTAGACGTAATTGTAGTAAATTCATTAAACGGGGTGACAGAGACACATACAGGGGTCAACATGAAAGAAAATTATGGGAATAGAAGAGCAAAGGTGGTGCACAGGGATAGCTTTGTAGAAGGTTTGATTCTTAAAGAATGAATTAAAGATTCACACCATTAAATGATCCTTAAGGAATCCATACAAGTTAGGACAAGAAGAACATATATTGTCAGATGATCAATACAAAGAAGGAGGAATGGGAATCAGGGTGATAAACAGCATGATGCATGGGAAAAGAATAGAATTTGGAGATGAATCAGAGAGGAAAGCAAGATGGCAGAGAGGTAACATATTTATTATATGCCATGTAAAACTAACTGAAGATGATAGGAAAGCTTAGAACAGTAGAACCTGGCTGTAGCATGCCTTAGATTTGTGTTTTACATAGGTCACTTCCGTGCCTATGCAGAAGGCAAATCCAGTGGACAAAACATGGAAACCAGGACTGATCCAGTAGAAGCTAAACTATGGGGAGAAAATAAACATGTACGAGAGTATTTTGCAATTCATAAGATATAGACAATGAATGAGATGGAGGAATCAGAAATATTTTATGGTTGCTGTGGTGGGTTGCAGCCTCTGGCAAACAGGATAGTGAATCAAGGAAGAGGAATACATTAGTATTAAATGAAGCAGGTGGTTCGTGTTCCATATTGTCATATTTATTCCTTGTCGTCATTTCTTCCTGCCTCCATTCATCAAAATGTGTTAAGTAGTCATTGGCCCAGGACTATTTGTTTTGCTATCAAAACAAATCCAACAAAGGAACTGGACCAGTATGCTGCCTTCACTACAGGGCACATTCACAGATACTAGTGCACAAGGCGGAAAGGTATTCAAAAGTACAGGTGCTGCACTTCAGGGAAAGTGCAGTAGCAATGTGTGATGTCCAGTGGAGGGAGAGTTATGTTTATATGAGGCTTCAACAGCAATAAAGGACGAGTCAGTGTTTGCTTTGGATTAGATCAAGTATGGCCTCCAAAGCCTCCTGTACTCAGAGCTGGGGCCTTTGGAAGGTGATCAGATTGCGAGGGCGTTAGAGCTCTGTGTGATGTTGGGAGGCCAGGCTCACTCAGCTGAGACGGGTCCCTCTGGCTCTTTCCTTCACCCTTTGCTCCCCAAGCACCATGACGTGAAGAGCTTTCCGCAAATGTGTTCTTGCACCAGGCCTTGTTGTATGTTGGAGCTGAGACTATGTCCAAAGAAACCTGTTCTCTTTTAAGTGCATGTTGGAGGCCAAGAGTGCGATTACGGTAGCGCTTGAAGCAGCCCTTAGAATTTAAGATCCAGGCGTGCTGAGACTGGCCTAGAATGCTTCTGAGCAGAGGCAACAGTAGAGGTGGCTGGTGACTGTCAGGGAGCAGGGTGAGGAAAGGAACAGCGACACTTGAGTCCTGGCTTCAGGAAGGGAAAGAGTGAGACGAGGGGAGGGATTGGAATAAAGCTAACAGGATCGATTACCTGATCAGTTGGCTGGGAGAGACAAGAAGGAAGGTTCAATAGGATGCAGTTTAGAGACAGTGTAGGTGCAAGTTTATGAAACAAGAATATAAGCTATGACACCTATTTCTAGACCAGTGCCCTTGGTTGTAAATTGACAACCACAATGTTTGCCCTTTATTCTAAAGGGCACCTGTGGTACAACTGCTTCCATTTAGGCTTTCCTGGAGACATTAATCCACTTTTAAATCTCAGAGAATTATAACATCATGCAATGTCCACTAGCATCTTGTATTCTCAAAGAATAATTGTGAAGAGATGTTTGATTTCACTTTGTAGGTTAGTTTAGTTTAGATAATGCTGAAGAAGGAGGCCCCCAGACCGCTGTGAACCCCTCCCCAATCCAGGGCTCTTAAAGTACCAGTTAGACGAGCATTTGTAGCCCCAAATTTATCCTGTTCCTTAACCTCTGTGCAGGAATTGTTTTTTTCTTTGAAAAGAAGGTTTCACTCTTTTCCCCACTGTTTTTTGTTTGTTTGTTTGTTTTACTGTTCCCTTCTTTCCAACCCTAAATGAAGTCTCTGCCACTTACCTTACTACTGGTGATGTCACCTGCTGCTCGCCACGGTCAGCATCCTTTTCAGTACTGAACTGTAGGGAACAAAAGAAGTGCTGTGTACATCATGGCCAAAAGGACACTCAGGAGAACAGAAAGGCTCATGGACGCCATGGCTCCTGTTTCCTTGACCTCTCTGCTCTCTTTTTCCTTCTGGGTGCTTGTGATTTTAGATGTTGTTGGCATGACTAAGTGCTTTAGCAAAATGTGTGTGTATACATATGCACTCCTGCCTTATCGCTCCCCATGACAGTACGAGGAAGATGCAAATGGTACGTACACCTTGAGATCATACCGAGGAGTGAAACAAATCCCATGCATCTGTTTAAATATCACATTCATTCTCTGCTGTGAGAAACCAAAAGTGGAAATAAGGATTAAAATGTATAATAGAGGAGGGAAAATGGGAAGATAATATTAAAATGAGAAAGGAAACAAGGCAGATGGAGAAAGAAAAGAAAAAAGGGACAAGATAAAAAGAGGGACTAGAAAGAAAAAGTGGAAACAAAGCTTTTGTAAAGAAGGAGGGGAAGTGGGTACAAGGAATGGGGGGTGGGAGAAGAAGAAAGAGGTGTCACACACAGGCACAGATTCCCTGTGATGAATGTTATCATTACATACATGTACAGTGTCCCAATAAATGCTTTGCTTCAGGGAAAAAATATATAGTTCATAAACATTAAATAAATTAGCAGAAAAACCTGGAATCGGTACCTGGAAAACAATCCTTGTGAGTTCCACAGGAAAAATTGTTGCAGACACCCATCTTCAGAAATTCTTTTTTAAAGAACTTTCCTTTTGAAAGTCGAGGATGAGTTTAGGTAATGTAACTGTTTTTTTCATATTGCTTCCCATATCTTTGATTCTCACATCATTTTTCTTATTATTTTCATTTTGATTTCCATTCTTTATAGATTTGAATGTGTATTAGATTTCCTCATTGGACTGCTATTGTACACCAAGCCTGGCATAAATCCAAAAGCAACAAATTAGAAATAATAAAATGATGGTATGGGATTTAACAGATGTAGTTTTAATTTTATAACAAATGTAACAGTGCCTTGTAGGGAGATATGAGAAAGTATAGTAAAAGTCAATCTTTCTAAATTGTCAAAATCCTAAGAAGCAGCGTATAAGGGAAGGTCAGCCAGACTCCTCATGATTTTAACCTCCTAAGACAAAATTCAGAAGACTGTGTATGCACTGCTTGCCGTGGAAAAATATGTTTATAAATCATAAGCCTCTCTTTCTCAATAAAAGATAGAACATTCTTAGGAACAATGATTCCTCAAGGGAAATGATATGACTGCATTACTGATTTCTCAGTTTCTGAGCAGCAGCAATTAGATAAACTTGAAACGCATGGCTATAATACTCAAGGTTGGATCTGATTAATAAACCCAGTGATAGCCTGCTGATTCTAAAATAAAAAGCTAGATAAATACATGGTGCCATTTTCAGCAATAAAGTAAAAAGCAGTTTGCAGTAAATGTGATTGGCATAAAACAATGTAGAAAATAATGTCGAATACATTCAGGAAACAGCTATTGCTGTCAAATTTGCAAAATAAGATGGTGCTTCCAGAAATGTATCTACAATTTAAAGTGACTGAAATAGGTTGACAGATAAGCAAACAAATTATTCATGCTATATTTAAATTGTGTACCTAGCTCCTCAATAGCATATTTATTTAATCAAAGCATGATCACTTCTGACAATTACTTTTATCAACTTTCATAAAATATACCAGAAAATATTTTCAGACATGTATCACCTAAGTCATGTAAGCAGTAAGAAGCTGACATAGCTGTTCAAAGCTGCAAAGGAACAAAAGCTGTCTAGCACAGTAAGACAACGTCAAATGCTTCCTTAGCCAGCACATGGCTGGGGTAATAACAGATGAGTAGGGGAGGCCATTGAATTATACTACCAGGATGTTCGTCTCCAGCATAGCATTCTTGACTAGCTCTATACATTTTCCAGAAGAATCACAACAAAGTATTCTCTGGGTGAATCGGTCTGAAGTATTGTATTAAGAGTCACAAAGTCAAAAACCCTCAGAAGCTAGACAGTAAAGTTAACGAATAGAACGGTCTGTAGACACAGGCAAATGGGAGAGCACTTGCCCAGGACAGAGGTAGCTGATGGATCCAATTGATGCTGGGCCAGAATGCAAACCAGACCTTCAGAATCTTCAAAAAGAATCAGAAATTAAGATTTTGCTGAAATGCCAATATTTTTCAGTGCTGGCAATTAAACTATTAAAAGCCATAGTAGAATACGGATATGGTCTAGACTCATATAGGACCACCTGTTTGCACATTCTGGGCCATATGATTAAGTGACCAGGCTATTTATACACGCAGTTAAGCTAATTATAACCAAAACCATTCTAGAAGCAATTAGGTACTAGGATATCAGGCTGAACCGAGTGTACTTTGTGCTCATAGAAATTTATATGAGCTCAAAATTATTTACCTAGAGCAGGCCAACCTTTTAGAGCTTTCAATGATAACAAATTGCCAACTGTACACATGTGCCATGGTTTTGGCACCCTGGAATAAAAGGACTGTGGTTGCTTCTTTACCCTTCACTTTTTTTTTTTCTATAAAATGAAAATACCAGCAGTACCTACCTCTTAGGGCTATTGTCAGGATTAAATTATATATATATATATATATATATATATATATATATATATATATATATATCACTGAGAAAGTACCTAACATAAAGTGAGTACTCAATAAACTTAGCTAATATTATTGATTTTATGACAAATAACATATATAGTTCTTCAATGTTAAATATGACATCGTTTCCAAAATGTAACCACACAAGGTAACTACAGAGAAGAAAACCATTGAAATATAACTTAGGGCAGAGCAAATAATAGCAAGAAATCCAAGTAGCTGTGCTATACTGAGCCAGTAAGCAGTAGAGTGGGTACAAGGAATAGCAAAAAGCTTTAGTGAAGCAGTTTCTCAGAGCACTGCTGCGGGCAACAAGGTAATCACTATGGCAGGCTGGCTTGGCCTGCAGGCAGCAGGCATGACCCGGTAATGTGTGGGGGTGTGAATGAGGTTCCTCAGTGTTTTTGTCACTTATTCAGAAGAGTATTTTGTGCTCATTTTCTACAAGACCCTTTACAAGTCTGAGAGACAGAGATAAAAATTAACAGCCATCCACACAACCCAAAGGGTGTACGGATATCCATAAAGGGAAAGTTACTATTTCTTGCATTTATTTTCCAACCATGCTTCTCAGAGATAGTGCTGACCACTGTTGTCAAGCACCGACCGGTCTGAAAGTGAGGGAGGCTGTCCAGATTTCTTCTTCAGGTAGAGGAGGGTGGCTAGTGGGCATACAGAAGATCAAAGAGATGGGTGCAGTATTTTCATCAAAATTCACAACCCTAAGCATTCATTGATATCAGAGGTCTGCAAACTTGAGCCCTGAGGCTGGTGGATGGCCTGTTTTTGTGAGTCTGGTTTTTACATTTTAAAGAGTTATGAAAAATCACAAGGAGAAGCAGAAGAAAATCATGAATCATGACTATGTATGGTTCATCTTGCCTAACATATTTGCTGGCTCGATCTGGACAGAAAGTACTTGCTAACCTTGAAAATGCTTTTTTCATGTTGATCATTATCACCCACTCTTAGAATAAAAGTATAGAGCATCACTGATTTTCCTTTACAACTTGGTGCAACTAAGGTATAATTTAGAGAGAAATCACTGTCCTTCTTTGGACTTTGTCTTTCTTCATATAGTTGTTCTTTTTAACCAAGTGATAGAAAAGTGTCCAGAATTTTAAAATATAACTTCTATTATACCCTCTGTCTTAAGAAAAATTCAGTTCTGTTATCCAAGTGAGACGCTTCAGTTTCAGGGGTATCTACATGCTGCCTGCCTTCCAGGATAGCCAGTTTGCTCTTGGTTGTAAAATTATGGCACAAATACTTTTCACTGATAGCAATTTAACAGTCCATCGAGGTGCAACTCCCTCACCAGGATTTCACTGTGCCTTTACAATTGAGGGGAATAGCGGCCATAATGGGCACTATTATGACCATTGTGTTCCTGTGAGATGAGCTCAGAGACAGGGCTGTAGCTGGACCAGTTATATAAAGGTCTGTAGCCAAGGACATTATGGGAAGAATTATGTAACATCACAGGATATAGAGATTTTGCCATAACTTCGCACTCACTGGAATCCCCTTGGCCCATAAAACCTACTGTGTCCACAAGGACTCTGTAACAAAATACTTATGTCCATAGTTTACACAGAAACAGTCTGAAAAGAGAAAAATGTTAGGTCTTTCATGTCAGAAATTGGAGTGGTCTATCAATTAACAGTGTGGGATGTGAGCAAAACTTTCAAATTTACCACAATTAAAAACACAAAAATATTTTCCCCTGATATGTTCTGAGGATATCTTGATGGATTTTTTCTCTGAACTCTGTCTGCATTGTCAGTGAAGCGCTCACAGTTCGCTGCTGTTTTCATCTTTCAAATGTACATATTTGCTTATTCCTTTGTGGGCAATCAAGTGTTTTAGTTACTTATTTTTATCATTTGAACTCTTTATGGTTCCATTTTCTGAAAACACTAATATACCCAAAGATTTAAAAATATGACCTATAACACTTCAATTCCATTTTCTACAGGGAAGAAACAGAGCTTAACACACAGTAATATCAAGTAAATTACCCTAATTCTTTCAGTTATTTTATACTCCATGTAAGAGATTTTGACATTACTTTCTTTTATTCACCTGTGGACCTTGTTAAATTTAAGTCTTCTGGCTGGAAATATCATTAGAATAGAGGTTATTTTATAACTTTGAAGTATGAGGAATTAAGAATTTCCTCAGTACAGATATATATCAGGGAGAACTAACTCCAAGTTGTCAAATTCCAATTGCTAAAATTAGTTAATTTAAGTACTTGGATTAGATTCTATGAAACAGTATCGCCTGTATAGCTGTGCTAATGCTACTAGACAAAGTGGTCTACAACCGTCTCAATCAGAACCTTACATTCTTCCTTCAGTTTCCTCAATACTTGCTCCCAATACATTTCAACCAAAGCAAGCCATGCCAATTCAGTCAAGAATGTATCCAGTTTTCTGTTCCTTCATCACGTACCTTTGTATTTCTCTCTATTGTAAATTGAGGTTGAGGCTAAGGACGAAGATTATTTTATTAGATTTATGCTAACATGACTCTATTGTTCTAGTAAAAAATACCACCCATCTGTTGAGAGAATGAAACTGAAGTGGCATTTGGTGCATCTTACCTCGGAAAACCTAACCAGTCCTGACTTGTCATTCAACACACCACTGTTGATTAGACTTAGTTAAATTCAGACAAGTGCCCCGAACTCAAATGCCTCCAGGAATGAGCTACTAAAGCAAATTCATAGAAGCTGAGGAGTGGAGTGCTAGGAAGGTAGAGAGGAGAAGGGAGACCTTCACCCTTGCTGATGCCCTGAACTTCCGTTTGTCCAGAGAAACTAGAACTCAGGGTTTTTACGCTGCATTAGCTGGTAGATAAAACAAAGTTTTGTACAGAGCTGAAATAGAACTGCACAGCAGTTCATCTCCAGCTGGCTTGCAAACTTTGGCCTAGATATGTAAACATACAATCTCCACTGTGTGGACATAAAGAAAAACTAAGAAACACACTAATATTGGGTCTAGGGACAAAGACTCACAAAGAGATGCAAGGTCATGAAAATTGAGACACAATGAAAAGAAGCAGAAATGGCTGAATAGGAAGTAATTTCATGGGAGAATGGCATTTGACCTGGGATTTATGAAGTAAACAGAACTTTGAAATGCAGACAAGAGGAGAAAAGCCATTGCAGGGAGCAGAAATCAATGCAGTAACAGTCGAGACATGGCGGGTATTGAGTACAGTCATGACAAACCAAGATCACTCTAACTTCACTTTGTCATGAGAAAAGCCAAAAATGGAAGTCAGGTTCTACCGCTATGAACCTGCAGCAAAAACTCTTGAAAGTCACGCCCACCCTGCTCACTTGCTGGATCTTAGGAACTCTGCTGTGTTCCTAGACTCAGCTCCGCACAACCCGTGTATCCTCCAAAACTCATGCTTCACTCTTGTCCTTCTGCCATTATGTAGCCTAAATCTGAACCCAGGGTGGTGTCCTAAAGGTTCTCCGTGTATTTGTACTTTTCCCAGAGTTATCTGCAGATCAAAACCTCCTCATATTAATGCATGTTCCTAGTAAAATCCTGACCCACAAGCCTTTGTTGAATAACAGTGGCCCATCACTATTTAAAAAGTTCACACAGCTGGGTGGGGTGGTTCACACCTGAAATCCCAGCACTCGGGAGGCAGAGGTAGGAGGATTGCTGAGTTCAAGGCTTGCCTGGGCTCCACATAGTGAGCTCAGGGCCAGCCTGAATACTGAATACAAAGTGAGACCCTGTCTCAAAAAAAAAAAAAAAAAAGTTCACAAAGAACTGCTGTTCTCCACCCTCCCCACCCAGTTCTCCTTCCTTTCTGTCAACTCCTGTACTCTTTTTTTTAATTTTTTTTCTTTATTGGTACATTGTATATACACATCATGATCACACTCAATATTGTGTAACAGTATATGACACAATTTAATTCTCATTTTTCCCATTCCCCTAAACAAAGGCTATCTATCTAGAATATATAAAGAGCTTAAAAATTCATTCTCCCTAAATGTAAAGACCCAATTAAAAAATGGGCAGCTGAAATGAACAGATACTTTTCAGAGGAAGAAGTAAAAGCTGCCAAGAAGTATATGAAGACATGCTCAACACTGCTGGTCATTCAAGAGATGCAGATGAAAACAACACTAAGATTTCATCTTACCCCACAGAGAATGGCTGCTATCTCAAAACTAGCCAGCAACAGATGCTGGCGAGGCTGTGGAAAAAAAGGAACTCTTCTCCACTTTTGGTGGGAATGCAGACTGGTACAACCTCTATGGAAGTCATTGTGTAGATTCCTAAAAAAACTAGGATTAAAGTTCCCATTTGACCCTGCTACTGTTCTGCTAGGAATATAGACAGAAGAATTAAAACAACTGTTAAAGTGCAGCTCACCCTGGTCATTTCATCTGCCTACAGTGGTGGCTCCAGGATCCCCGCACCTGGAAGGCTCTCCTATGATTGTCTCTGATAACCACCACCCTTTAACCTTCCTCCAAATGCCAATTATAAGGTCACGTCTTCGTGGAAGGGTCTCCAGATCCCAACTTGCTCATATTCTAAGGTTCTGTTCAGAGTCTGCCTTCTCAATACTCTCTAGATCATTATATACAAATAAGCAACATAGGTGTGTGTGTATGTGTGTGCGTGTGCACGCATGCACATGCACTGTGTGAGTACATCTCTATCACTCAGTAGAGAAGCTCCCTACACGCTGACTACCGAGAGAAGAAACATCTCACTGTGCATGTGTAATCCATTTCTGGCAGACCCTTAAGGAAGCTGTGCCGCTGAGTTTCATGGAGTTAAGGGTTAATTCTGAAGCAACATGGAGTCAGAAGTTTCCATTTTTAAACCTCTAACATCTGGCTTCCTTTCTCCAATTTTCATTGGTGACATTTACGTTGACATGAAATTATCCAAATAAAGTTTCTAATCCTGAGTCTTTGCTTATCTTTGGAAGAATAGCTTCATCTCTTTTCATGTCTTTTTTTAGTGAAATAAGAATGAATCTGCTTAGATTCAGATGCCTCCTAAAACTCATCTTACGTACCAAATACCCTCAGTTTTTATGGAACTATTATACCTGCAATATTATTTTAGAGAAATCATTTTGCTTTCAAAAAGCTTATTTGCCTCATATGTAAGGTGAGCACAGTATAGACTAAATGAAAAAATGCCTGTGAAGAAACTGATCAAATGATGGGTCAACAGTTGGTAATTAGCAATCAGTAAGTGAGAGCTCACTTTTTGTTGCTTTCAGTCCAGCTTTTCAGAGCCATAATTCAGGGATTCATATAAGTTAGCCAGGAGCTAGACCACTAGGTTCCGTCCCTAGTCCTCCAGGCCCATAAGATTTGCATCTGGCCATCAGTCCTGGGTTTCAGTGAATCTCTACCGAGCTGTGTTGACAGTACTGAATTTACTTACTCCTGACTGTGTCTTTAGACAGAGTTTTAATGACAACTTTTCTCTCCCACTCCACCATTGACCTTTTCTTTTTCTTTCTTTAAAATTTTATTTATTTATTTATTTATTTATTTATTTATTTATTTATTTATTTATTTATTTATTTATTTATTTATTTATTTATTTTGAGGCAGGGCCTTGCTTTGTAGTTCAGGCTGGCCCAGGCAAGCTTTGAACTCAGCAATCTTCCTGCCTTTGCCTCCCAAGTGCTGGAATTACAGGCGTGAAACACTATGCCCAGTTCACCTTTTCTTCTTCTACCTTTTCTCACACCCAAGTTGAATACTACATAAGCAAAAATCTCTTGAATTAGGTCATCATATTTTATGAGTTCATCAGCTTCTGCATAGATTTAGTACACGTCAGTGTTTTCATATCTGGGTCATCTTACTTAGGGTCTTTCTCCTGTGCTCGACTGCCTCTCCCTTGTCCACACTGCCAGGCACCCAGTGTGAGTGGTCAGTGAGTGGTTACTCCGTGCTGATTCATACTCACTGACGCTTCCTTACCGTCCCTTTCCTCCATGGAAGTTATCCCATCCCAGATCACTGATAGATCTTTAGATATAACATTACCATTAAGTGTGTTATTTTCACCATCAGACTAGCTATTCATAAGCATGTCTCTTCTTAGATAGCTTGTAAGTTCTTCTATATGAGAGAATATAATTTCTTCACCTTTCGGTCCCTCTATGTCTAAACTATAGGACATCTTCTATAAATGCAGATGAGTAAATTCGTAAAAATCTTTCAAATAATTCTTTAAATACAATTGTTACTTAAAACATATTCTCCATCACTGAAACACTTCTATAATGTTTTCCTCCCTGGGATTGTTTTTCTCTCACAGTCAGCGTGAGACCGTAATGGAGAATACAACTACATGGCAAATTAGTGAGTCCCCATCTGAAAAGGAATTAAAGTTACATGATGTAAAATTGCATGATGACTACAAGTAAGAATCAAAGTTGAAAAAGTAAGTCCCTGTTGTTTCAGCCAGTAGGACGGTGTTTAGAAACTAACGGAGAACTCTATCCCATCCCATAATCCTCTGGGGGAGTGATGCCAGGGGATGAGGATGTTTGTGGTTAACAGGATACATCCAGCAGATTTTTCACTTCCTAATGTAAACAGGTTCAATCTAGGTATAGTATTTCCCCTGGGAGCTCCCTAAATATTTTAACAAGAGGACGAGAGCTTTGTGGACAGAAAATCCACCACTGACTTCCAGTGTCTAACCACAGATAAAAAATTGATTACATTTCTGTTGGTTTGAGAGGTTTCCAGATAATGATTTAAAAAAAAAAATTCTGAACTCCAGCAGGCCATTGAAACTGTAAGCCATGTAATGCCACCTACATTTCAGTGAAGGACCATAGCAAAATCAATACTTTATATCTCTTCATTCACAGATGTTCATGGATTTGTGCATATAGATTATGAAGTTTATTCAAGTCTACACTGCTGTCACTGAATAATGGGTCTCAAACAGGTTTTTGCTGGCAAATAATTTGATAACATATGGTACTTTTAGATGTCACTGTGTTAGTGGTTATGAAGCAGAGGAATATTTAAATAGAAAGAATATTTTAATAAAAGCATTCAGGTTGGAAGACATGAAGAAGGATATGACTTTCTATAATTGATCTTTAAAGATAAAGTCTCACTAGCAATCTAGATGTCTACCTAGATTCTTCATCCTGTATCCATAGCAAGGCCTGTGCTGAAAATATATAAATTGATTTTTCTAAATAGCGAGATGACTGCCTACATATTGCCTTCAATTCATAAAGAAATTGCATTCAAAATGGGACACATGCCAGGATGCTAGTGAGCAGCTCTGATGCTGAGTGTATATTAATACAGAATTTGAAAACACATGTGGGTTGGCTCAAAAAACACTTCTTTTTCCACAAACCACAAAATGGAATTTTATTATGATCACGCACTGGACGCACACACAGGGGCATATAGTTGCTTCTCTGGACTAATGGGCAGTCATCAGCAATAGGATACGTCCCGTCATCTTTTTGTGCTCACAGGCAAAGGATATCAGAGATGAGACATCTGAACAATTGGAAGTTTCTATTAGCATGTAATCGATTTCTATTTTTTGAAGAAGAAAAAAATCCACGCCACAGATTTGACATAAACTAGAGAACTATTTAACGTGAAAGTTGCTGTTGATGTGACTGATAAACACATCTTGACATTTGAGTGTTTTAACTGGCAGTCTAACCCCCAAGTGGCTCCAATGATTAGTTTACTTGAAGAAGCTGAGAGGAAAAAGTGCAAGGAAACCACCCAAGTCACCAGCAGTCAGATGCACGAGAGAGAGAGACAGAGACAGAGACAGAGACAGAGACAGAGACAGAGACAGAGACAGAGACAGAGACAGAGACAGAGTCAGAGTCAGAGACAGAGACAGAGACAGACAGAGAGAGAGAGAGAGTATAAAAGTGCAAGCATTTAGATGAGGGGTTTTGTTCACTGGGTATTTATTTACATTTTAAAAGGACCAATAAAGACCAAAGTCAGTTAAATAACAAATTCCATTTTTTACTAAAGCATAATAGCTATGCAAGGTTTTGACTAGTTAAATGTCCTTAGTAGCATTCAGTAAATGTCAAATTTGGTAGTCAGTAAGTGCTTATGTATACTTAGCACAGTTACCTGGACTCAGGCAAGTGCTTAAACAGTACCCTCCATTTGTGGTGAGTTAATTCAGTGCTGTGTGTCCATCTGAGATACTCAGAGAATTGTAAATCCCTCATTAAATCCTGCTATGGACCAGTTATCTTCTCATTCTGAAGACAATGAAGATACAGTTTCTTTTCTTCTTTTACTAACATATTTCAGTCAGAAGGACATCTGCGTCCTACTGTTACCAGAGTTCTGGGATACTGGCAGTTCCTTCTAGAGATTCTTGTTATCTTGAAAAAAGAATTGGTCAAGTAAGTGGAAAAGATAGTAGAGCTTTACATTTATTAAAGGTAGAAAAATAGGGCTGGAGATTTAGCTCAGTGGTTCTGGCACCTGCCTAGCAAGCCCAAGGTCCTGGGTTCAATCCCTGGTGACCACATAGAAAAATACTGGGTGTGGTGACTCACGCCCACCAGCAATCAGCACCACATAAGACAGTGTCAGCCATGGTGGCTCACACCTGGAATCCCAGCACTCAGGAGGCAGAGCCAGGAGGATTGCTTAGTTTGAGGCTCGCCTGGGCTATATAGCGAGCTCAGAACCAACCTGAACTACAAAGTGAGACCCTGTCTCAAAAAAAATTAAAAAAAATTGGAAAAATAGATATTGTCTTCTGAATAAGTTGAGGCCATTTAAAAATAGGAAGAAAAGTATACACTGCAGAGTAGGAAAACCTCACAGGCCCACAAGTTTAACAGAGGTTGTCTTTCATATCCCCCACGTCTCAGGCTGATGTCTGATGCAGGCTGTCTAATGAGAAGCCAGCTTGAGGTCTCTGCAAAAGAAATAAAGTAGCGCGCTCTGGTGGGTCAGGTGCAGGCCTTGGAATTGACTTTTTGCACATGCCCTGGATCTCCCTGATTGACAAGTCACACCCACTAGCCCAGCTGACTGGCTGCATTTTAATCTCTTCCTTTACTATTTGACAAAATTTGTGAATATTGCCTTCCATGGCAGAAGGAGCTTGATAGATGTGATTAAGTTATTAATCGTGATCTGCATTTTACAGGTGGAACCAACATAATCACAAGGACTCTTATAAAACAAAGACAAGAAAGTCAGTGGTGGGCAAAGCTATATAATGAGAAATGAAGGGTGGACTGATAGGACCCCAACACAGAGACTGCATACAAGCTACAAACGTTCTCTTGAAGCTCAAGGATCCCCTTAATTTTAGTCTCTTATGCCTTATTTTGGACATCTACCTTCCTGATGGCCAGGTATTTTTTTTGCAGGAGTATTTGCAGTTTTAAGTGACACAGATGTTACAGCAAGAATCAGAAACTAATATAACATGAAGTTTTAAAAGATAAATGAATCTCAAGGTCATCACCACCCCTCTTGGGAGTTCATAAGTCAAGATGAGGATATTATCTACAGAAGGTAATGAGCGAAGGCTCCGAGCCTATGAGTGTGGTAGAAGAGCTGTGCTATCTAGAGCTCAGCAGAAATGAGTTCACAATCACTTCTTTACTTACTGGTTTTTAAAAGGGCATTTTATTTGACACAAAGTTATTGTATATATGTATGAGCTGCTATATGTCATTTCAATACACGTATGCAATGGGCAATGGCCAGATCAGGATAATGGGCCTATCTATCACCTCAAATAGAGTATTCTTTCTCTGTGTTGCAGACATTAAAAAGTCTCCCTAGTAACTGTTTTGAAATATGGAGTTCATTGTTGTCATCTGCAGTCCAGTGCTGGGTTGTAAAATATTAGCAGTTACTGCTTCTATTCTTCTGCGTCCCTGTGTGCAGTAACATCTCCTGTGCAGCCCTCCTTCCCGGGTACCGTTTCCTGGCTCTGGCAATCACTAGTCTATTCTGTACTCTGAGATCGTGCTTTTGCTTCCTCATATGGGTCAGAATACATGGTGTGTGCCTTTCTATCCCTCATTTATTTTACCTATCATAAAATGTTTTATTCCAACTAGGTTACGGCAGATGATATGATTTTATTCTTTTTGTTGAATAATATGCATATCTATCTTACCTCTTTTTAGCCATTCATCTGTTATGGATGCTAGGCTGATTTCATATCTTAATGACTGTGAATAGAGCTACAATAAACATGGGATTGTGGCATACTGCTTTCAATTCCTTTAGACGTATACCCAGCAGGAGGATTGCTAGATGATATAGTAGTTCTGTTTTTGTTTTTTTTTTTTTCTTGTAGGAATCTACGTACTATTTTCTATATGGTTGTACTAATTTACGTTCCTACCAACAGTGTATGAAAGTTCTCCTTTTCCACATGCTAATCAGCATTTGTGTTATTGCTTGACTTTTTAACACTAGCCACTCTACTTAGCATGAGATATCTCATTGTGATTATGATTTGTGTTTCCTTGATAATTAGGGATGTTGTGCAGTTTATCATATACTTGCTGACCATTGATAGAGCCTCTTTTGAGAAATGATTAGTCAAGTAATTCACTCATTTTTAAGTCAGATCTTTTATATTTAATATTGAGCTACCTACACTCTATATATTCTGGAAATTCATTCCCTGTGAGATGCTTTACATGTTCTTGTATTCTGTAGATTGTCTCTTATTAAGTGTTTCTTTGATATACAGAAAAGGCATTTTTAGTTCAATATTATCTAATTTGTCAAATTTTGCCTTTGTCATTTGTTTTTGAGACATGCAAAAATATTTGCTGAAACCAGTGTCTTAAAGAGTTTCCCCTATATTTTCTTCTCATAATTTCATAGTTTCCGGTTTTATATTTAAATTTATAATCCATTTGGACTTTTTTAATATAGTGAAAGATATCAGTCATTTCTTTTGCACATCTTGTATTCTTATGGGCTTCCAGTTTTTTTGCTTCTTTAATTAAAGAAAATTTTCTTTCTTCCAGGTATCTCATTACTGAATCTTGTGTCTTGTTATTGCCTATATAAATGTCAGGTGGCAGTAGAGATGTAGATTTATTTCCTGGGTTATTTTTAAAATTTTATTTATTTATTTATTTATTGACAAGGTCTCGCCTTGTAGCTCAGGTTGGCCCTGAGCTCACTATGTAGCCCAGGCATGCCTCAAACTAAGCAGTCCTCCTGCCTCTGCCTCCTGAGTGCTGGAATTCCAGGCATGAGCCATGATAGCCAACACTGTGGTATGTGGTACTGATTGCTGATGGACATGAGTCACCACACCAGGCATGTTGTGCTTGTATGTGGTTACCAGGGATCAAACTCAGGACCTTGCACTTGCTTGGCAGGTGCCAGAACCACTGAGCTAAATCTCTGGCCCTGTATTTTCTATTGCATTTTATTGGTTGTTTTATCTGTTTGTATGCCAGAACTATAGTGTTTTTATCACCATTACTTTGTAGTATGTTGTAAAGTAAAACATTTTCATTACACCAACTTTATTCTTTTTGTTCCATATTCCTTTGACTATTTAGGGTCAGCTGCAGTTCCATATATATTTTAGGAGTTTTTGTTTTTTCCTACTTCTGTGAAGAATGTGACTAATATTTTAATAGCAATTGCATTGAATCCATATATTATTTTCAGGATATTTCCATATATCAGTCCTTCCCACCTGTGAACATAAGATATCTTTTGATTTTCTGGGTGTCCTCTTCATTTTGTTTCACAGTTTGTTTTGTAATTTTCATTATAAAGTTAATTCACTTCTTTGGCTACATTTTATCCCAGCTTCTTTAATTTTTATGTAGTTAATGTTAATGGGATTGCTTTCTCAATTTTTTTAAAAAATCAATTTCATTATTGGTGTACAAAAATGCTATGAATACTTGTATGTCAACTTTGTATCTTATAACTTTAATGAATTTATCAGTTCTAACAGTGGTGAAGTCTTTAATTTTTTCTTATACAAAATCATGTCCTCTGTAAACAGGAATAATTCTATATTCTCTTTTCATATTTAGAGCTTCTTTATTTTTTTCTCTAATCTTGCTGCTCTGAGACTCCTCATAGTATGCTGAGTGCCAGTCATGAAAGCAAATGTCTCTGTGTTATTACTGACCTTAAAGAAAACAATTTGACCTCTCCTTTTTTATCTAGAGTCCTTATCAAGTCCTGGCTTTTGTATCTGGATAAACACTGATCTCACAGAATGAATTAGAAAGGATGTCTTCCATTTCAGTACTCTGGAGTAGTTATGTTTGGAAGAATTAGCCTTAATTCATCTTTAAAAGTTTGGTAAAATTTGACATCTGGTTCTAGGCTTTCTTTATTGGACAACATTTTATTACTTATTCATTCCTTTTGTTATTGATCTGTTCATGTTTTATATGTCCTCATGATTCATTTTGGTAGCTTAGGTTTTCCAGAAATCTGCATGCTTTTTCTGTTTTATAATTTGTTGGTATATGATTGTTCCAAAAGTCCTAATCATCCTTTGTATTTCTATGGTAATCATTTCAAAAACAAAAGCCACCCTTTCATTTCATTGATCTTTTTTATTTGTTACTCTTTCTTATTTTGCTTATTTCTGTTGTAATATTTATTGTTTCTTTCCTGCCATTAATCTGAGATTTGTTTTACATTTCTAGTTTCTCAAGTGGCACCATTAGGTAGGTTACTTACTACCCTTCTTTTTTCATTTCGTGTAATGCTCTCCATACACTTTATGACTTAATTATCCTCTTAGAACTGCTTTTGCAGTCCATAGGTTTTGGTGTGTGGAATTTGTTTTCATTAGTTTCAAGAAGCTTAAAAATATTATTTTTTAAATTTCTTCATTGACCCATCAGTTCTTCAAGAAAATGCCATTTAATTTTCACATATTTGAGCAATTTCTGAAGTTCTTGTCATTGATTTACATATTTATCATACTGTGGTCAGGAATGACTTCAGTAGTTTAAAATTTATTGAGATCTGTTTTGTGTTCAACATATAGTCTATCCTAGAGACTGTCATGTGCTAGGGAAAATTTAATTATTATGGCTGCTGAATAAAATGTGTTATAATTATCTATTAGGTCCATTTGGCCTATATTATTGTTTAACTCCAATGTTTACTTCTTGATTTTCTTTCTTTCTTTTTTTTTGGGGGGGGTCTGGATGATATGTTAATTGAAGCAAGTGCAGTACTGAATTCTTTACTGTTGTACTGTAAGAACCTACCTCTCCTTTTAGATCTCCTTTTATAGTGTTAATATAGTTGGGTGCTCAGCAGTGGTGCATGTATATTTATAATTGTTATTTTCTTTTTTGTATTATATAATCACCTTATTCAGTTGTTTATATTTCTGAGGTATTTTTTCAGTACTAGGGATTGACTTCAAAGCCTTGCACTGAACTACATTTCTATCCCTTCTTGTGCTATCTATCTATTTATTTATTTATTTTAAAGGTATTTATTTTCAAGACAAAGTATTGCTAAGTTTTTAAGTTGCCAAGGCTGGTCTCGAATTTGTGATCCTCTTGCTGCAGACTCCCAGAATGTTAGGATTACTACCATAGGCGACCACATCTGGCTCTTTATGTTTTTCTTTTTACATTTTTCATTTAGTCTATTTTCATTGGTACAAGCATACTTACTCCTGCTTGCCTTTGATTTTCACTTGCATGGTACATATTTTTCCATTCCTCTATTCTCAGTCCTTACTTGAAGTAACTTTCATATAGGCAATGTATTATCAGTTCTAAAGTTTTATTCATTCAGCCAGATCATGGTTTTTAATTAGAAAATTTGACCTATTATATTAAAGGATATTACTGATGAATAAAGACATACTACTGTTAATTCAATTAATTTTCTCTATTGTTTTCCATATATTTTATTCCTTTCTTCTATTGTTTTTGTGAGTCATTGGTTTTAGGTACTGATAGGGTTTGACAATCTTCTCTTTCCCCATTTTGTATTCTCTTTACTTTGGAATTTTATATTTTTGCAAACTTTTGTGATGATTGTTATCATTCTTTCACTTCTACTGTGAGATTCTTAAGCAGGATGGATCTGGTGGTGATGAGTTCCCTCTGTTTTTGTTTATTTTAGGAAGTCTTCATTTCTCCTTCCAATCTGGATGACAGCTTTGCTGATAGAAGACTCCTGATTGAGTTTGTTTATCCTTCAGAATTTTCATGACATAATCCAATTTTCTCTGGTCCATAAGATTTCCCTAAGAATCTGCCACTAACATAACAGTGATCACCTTTTAAAATACGTGTTGATTTTTTTCTTGCTGTTTCTAGAACTTGTGGTTTGTCTTACATGTTCAACAATTCAAGACATGCTTTGATGAGGTTTTTTTTTTTTTTAGCCACCTGTTAGGAGTACTTTGAGCTTCATGGATTTTGAAGTCTATGTCTTTCCAAAGATTTGAAAATTATTCAGCAATTATTGTAGGTTTTCTTGTCTTCTCCCCTCCTTTCTACCTTAGACATGCCAGTAATGCAAATGGTTGCTAGCTTGTGGTAGCCTATAAGTCTAAGAGGTTCTACTCAGTGTCTTTAATTCTGTTTTTTTTTTACTAGATCAAATAAGTTATTTTGAAAGATTTGTTGTAAAACTTAGAAATTCTTTCTTTTCCCTAATCAACCCTGCTGCTGAGGCTCACAACTGTATTTTTATTTCATTTATCAAGTTCTTTAGCTCTAAGTTTTCTGATCAGCTCTTTTTTCTGTGTGATCTCTATCATTTTGCTGAATGTATCACTTTTGTCATAAATTATTTTCCTAATTTTATTGAGTTTTCTTCCTGTATTCTCTTATGTCATTATTATTATTATCATTATTATTATTTGGAGACAGGGTCTTACTTTGTAGTTCAGGCTGGCCCTGAGCTCACTATGTAGCCCAGGCAAGCCTTGAACTCAGCTATCCTCCTGCCTCTGCCTCCCGAGTGCTGGGATTACAGGCGTGAGGCACCACAACTGGCACTGTGGTATGTGGTACTGATTGCTGGTAGGCATGAGTCATCATACCTGGTATTGTTGTAGGTGGTTACCAGGGATCAAACCAGGGAACTTGTGCTTGCTTGGCAGGCACTGGAACCACTGAGCCAAATATCTGGCCCTTTATGTCATTATTTCTTTAAATCATTATTGTAAATTCTTTGTCAGGCAGTTTGATTTCCTTTTCTTTCCTATGAGTTGCTAGAGAAATATTCTATACCTTTGCTGATGTCACGTTACCTAGTTTCTCATGCTTCCTGTATCCTTTCATTCACTGGTATTCATGTATCAAAAGAGCTCCCTCTTATGAGTTTTATAGGACAGCTTTCATATAAAAAATAAAAAAAGATCCTTTCCACTGCCAGTGTCTTCCAGGGTTGCCTTTGGTTCTAGGTAAGTCCTTCAATATAGTGTTCAGCTCAAATACTACTAGTGGTATCTGCAAGTATCTCAGTGGCCGATACTGCAGGGATCATGGGAACACATGAGCAAAAAGGGTGCAGCTCTCTTAGGCAGGCCAGGCTCACTAGAAGCTGTGAGTGCAGTGTGCAAGCCTGTCTGTGTGCTGACCCAAAAGTTTCTTTGGGTTATTTCCAGGCAAGCCCTATTTGATGAGCCCAGATGGGCAGGTACAGTGTGATCAATAATAGACAAAGTGCCTTTCAGTGTCTCAAGGCTACCTGATGCCTACGTCACACCAGAAGGTCCACATACCTGTCAGCATCCAATCTATGTACGTGGTTTTGTAGGATTTTAAAGGGCCAACCTACTTGGAAATAGCAAATTAATTGCTTTCTGGGGCTGCTGGCGGGTGGGTAGGGCTCAGCATCTGCTTCTTGGAGTCTCAGTTAGCTGTGTGCCTGAAAATGAGTGCTCAACTGGAACTAGGGCCTGCACGAGACGGATGAGGCCAGGCAGTTGCTTCTCCAGGGCCCACGCCGGCTGTTCCACACCCCAGAGGCTCTTTGGCTGCTATCTTGGTTGTCAGTGTGTGAGTGGGACTTCTGATCAGCTTTCCTAGGACTCTGAGCTGAGCTGCACAAGTTGGACAAACTAGTTATTTTCCAGGCCTGCGAGGGGATGAGCACTGACCATTTCTGGGGCAAAAACAGAATTGGTGGGCTGCTTTGTGGGGAGTTTTTGATGTTGAACTGCTTGGAAAAGGCTGTACAGATGATTCCCGGGGCTGTGAGAAATTAGGGAAGGACTCAGAACTGATTCACAGGATTGGGTTTGCATAGAGGCTTGGGATGTCTGCCAGCTGTCTGGGGGCCTCCGTGGATGGGGTTTCATAGGAGTTTCCATGCATCAGGGGTTAGGGAGAACACAACATGGGCTGGGCTCTCTCCAGGGCAGGAAGGCCATGACAATTTGGCCACTCCCTCAACTCAGCCTGGGGACTCTAAGGGTCTCACGATTCTTCAGCAATAAGTAGTAACTTGTCTGCAGCACTGGGTGAAGACATACTAGAGGAGGTCTCCTCTGATCACTCTTTCCTCCCCAGGACAAGTCCCTCTGGGTCCAGGGTTGATCTCAAGAGGTGGAATGCTAGAGTTTGCATGCACAGTTCTCTTCTTTGTAAGCCCTTTGTATATCTCTGTGTTCTTCGACATATCTGTCATATTGTCAGTGTACTTCTACCCTCCCTCTCAAACAGCTCTACAAGACAGCTTTTATTTGTATTGTTTCATTTTATTCTAGAGGAAATATACAAGTATCTCTCGTCATCTGACTTGCTCAACAACCCTCTTTACCAGTTACTAGATCTTTGGTACATTATTGTATGTCTGAATCCCAGTGTTTGAAACTGAAGCGGGAGTAATGTGGGCATCCATGAGAGATCGTTCCGAGAAGTATGAGTGCAGGTTTCTGGCTCTCCAGGTTGTGAGGTCTTCCTTTCTGTGTGCTCTTTAACAACCCAGAATTGTCAGAGCCACCACTCAAAGCCTCTGGATTCTAGAAGAAAAAGTACATTTGTGCTATAGAAGGTTTAGAATAAACAAATGTTTTGTAGATGAAAAGGCCCTGCTCTTCGACTTTGATGAGTGCAATGTCATTGAGACCCTACCCTTAAACACGGGCGGTAAGAGATGGTAAAGAGAGGCACACTAGAAAAATGAACAAAACCTGAACAGAAAGTGATAAGGTAAAAAACAAGAATCCGTGAACGCACAGGCGGCGGTGGCAGAATTATGATTCCAGTTCGGAAGCAAGGACACCAGTTCAAGGCAGTCGCATCTGAAAGGCTCCATGTGGTAACAGCATTATTTTTCCAGCCAAAGTTTACTTGGGAAACTGGAGTCAAATGAACGGTATAGAGGGAGCAGCCCTAATCAGAAAATCTGAATTCTCTGAAACTTGAAAGTTTTTGAATACCAACATGATGCTTTAAGACTTTGGAATTCGGAGAATTTCAGCTATCAGGTTAGGCAAGCTCAACCAACAAGGTGTATTGGATTCTTACACAAAGCCAGGAACCTAGGATGTGCAGAGGAGCAAGTGGTCCAATGTGGTTGGAATCTGAGGAATGCCGGAAGGTGAGGTGGCTCTTCCAGCTCTTCCAGCTGGGAAGGCTGCATAGAGATATCAATATGCAGAAAGACTGCTAGAGGAAAGATGAGTTATGAGGAAAGAGAGGAGAGGAGAAAATGTGTCCAAATTGGGATGAGTTGATTTCAGGAGGCTGGCAGAAGTGCCATATGGGGGTATGCAGCAAGCAGTTAGGGATTTGGAACAGGTTGAATTATTTTGACTCAAGAGTTCTGTCTGCCAAACCAAATGTCCTTCCTATAACTATATGAATATGCACTACAGAATATTTTAGAGATAACAACCTTGAAAATTCAAATAATCACTTGACAAGCTATTTTGCTACCCTAAGAATTGAATACCTTTCTTTCTAATTATTCTTATGTATGTATCCTTTGAATATTTCACACACTGACTGTTCCATTTGTTATATATACCTGTTTCAGAGAGCTTTGAAAATATATCATGGAGCTCTTTTCAATTATGCCCCACAGAAGTGATAATTAAGCCTTTATCTTTCTGCATATACTACTTCCAGCATTTTGGCCAAAACGTTCTTTTGGAATAAACTTATAGAGTTCTGAAAGCACATTCAAAGTCAAGAGACTGCATTATAAGTTAACTAGGCCTGAAGAATTCCTTGTGATTATTGGACTGTGCTCTGGTAAGTCCTCAGTAAACCCGATCGAGAGTAGACATAAAAGCTTAATGTTTAGGCAAACGCTTTTTGAGGGTGGC